>VDFB02281492.1:171465990-171548753 GCA_007258455.2 Sequoia sempervirens | reverse complement strand
CAAACATAGGATTCTTTGTCCTCTTAATCTCTATCCTATCAATCTCACAAACCTTTGTTTCATCAACTTTCAACTGCTTCCTTACTTCTTTTATTATCACAAGGCACATGATTGTCCTAACTATGATTCCATCACTCATTTCTTTCTTTTCCTCAAAAATTTCACCCTTACTCTTTATTGTATCAAACTGAGACATCATTCCAACTGCTTTTCTTTTCCACATGGAAGCATTGTCCTTAACAATTGACTACTTATTTCTTCATTTCTTCTACCTACTGCCCCAATACTATCATACCTAGAAATGACTATCAATTCCATATTCTTATCTTTCTCAATACTTACAAACTCTTTCCTTCCAATCATTATAATCTCACCTTGTTCTTTTGCTTCTTCAATCAATGCAGTCAATGTGAATTTTTTCCCTTCTTTCTCAATTGTATAAATGTTTCATCTCCCATCATATATTACTGACCTGTCAAACTGCCAAGGCCTTCCAAGTAACACATGGCAACAACTCATAGGGAAAATATCACAAACAACCTTATCTCTATACCTACCAATTTGGAACTCAACTAAAGCTTGTTCAATTACCATAATGGATTGGTTATCACTTACCCAAGACACTGTGTAAGGCTTTTCTGGTGCAGGAGCACCAATCTATTTCAATGATTTTTGTTCTAGGTGTCACATGAAGAGTTGATTCTAGGTGTTTGAGTCTAAGATGTTTGAGTGATTGAGTCTAAATAAGGTCAATGGAGACCTTTTTAATGTAATTGGCAAACTTTGGTGCCTTTTGGAGTCTATATTGTAAAAAAATGTAAATCATGTCAAGAAGTTGTCAATATGGGAAAAAGTTGTCAAGGAGGGTGAAGTGTCATTTTCTTGTGTAAGGTCATGTTTTTAGGTTGAATAAGGTTTAAATAGACCATTTCTAATGTTGTAGGTGATTAGGAGAGTCCATTTGCAAATAATGCAAAAAATGTTAAATGTTGTCAAAACAAGAAATTGCAAAAAAATGCAACTTTTGGGTAGTTGAAGGGTCATAGGAATCTGAAAAGCAGTTATAGTCATTGGGTGGTTATAATTTGAATTTAATTAGTATATAAAGCCCCTAAAATGCTCAAGTAGGGGTTGTTGAAGGATGTATTGAATATTCTTTATCAAATACAACATTTATTTCTCCATTTTTCACTATTTTTTGTTCTTTCCTCGAACTGTATGGACCCGTGAAATGTGTAATTGCTCTGAAATTCATTAATTTCTATAGGGGCATGGATTAGCTTTCATTTGAAGCAAGTTTTAGAGTTTCTCATTGATACTTGCGGGAGATTTCTTCCATTTTTTGAAATAGCCTATTAAAAACCAGTCAAGGGTTTGATTAGAGTTTAAATGAGGCCCTCAGTCATTCCACCGAATTTCATGGTCTGTAACTCGGTGGAATGAATTCTCCCATTGTAGGTTAGGTTTTCTCATGGTTTAGAAGGTAGAGGAAGTCAGTTGTTGGGATTTAGGTGATGCCCTAGGGCAGAACTGTGTGTTTCTCAAGTGAAAATGGGGTGTTGAGTCAGGATTTTGTCAAAAGGTTGATGGAATTGTCCATGTGATGGATTTTTGAGTTTTTTCAGACCATTTGTGATCTATTTGTGGCACTGGTTGGGTTAAATAAGCCCAGGTGATAGGAGTTTCAATAAACCCTTTTCATTTTCATGAAAATAGAGGGTTTTGTGATTTGATATCTTAGAGGTCAGGGATCAAATGGATAATGGTGGAATTTGAGGTTTTGTAACACAATCAAGGAATTTTTATTGAGTTTTGGGGTTATCTAGTTGTTTTGGGGGTACTTCCTTTGTAAAATAGGGCTAACTGGTGGCCTAAAAATGGGGGCAGTCTATTGAATCTCCATATTGTTTCAAAGAAACCTCATAGGATCTTTTGGTATGTTGTGTTAGTTCATGAAGTGAGTCTCATATGGTGTTTGGATAGGTTTTATATGGCCTTCTCTAAAAGATATTGAGAAAAGGCAGATTTTGAGGGCTACAAGCCACTAGGTGTGTGTTTGAGACAAGTTGTGTGGATAGGGTTGAAGGGGCTAGTTTCTTGTTTGGACCTAATCATTTTGAATTGGTTGAGTCATCACCACCTTGATTTTCATTAGATTCTATCAAAGCACAGTTAGTAGATCTTTGAAGGTGATAGGTTGAAGGTTGCAAAGAAGAAGGTTGAAAGATTGTGCAAGGGAAAAGGTGTAATTGGAGGAGTCAAGATGCCTCCTAAGGGAAGCACTATTGTTAAGAATATTGATCAAAAGGCTAGAGAATTAGAAGCCTTGAAAAGGGAGATGGCTGCATTGAAGTCTAAAGTTGGGGTTGATATGGATGAAAGTGATTCTAAAGAGGAAGAAACTTCTAGAGAAGAGGAAGAGTTTGATCCAGAGGATTTGAGGATGTTGAAGATTTTGAAGGCTATGAAAGGTGATGGGCATGGAAAAATGGATTTTCCTATGTATGGAGGTAAACTAGATGGTGAAGAGCTCTTGGATTGGATAGGATCCATGGAGAGTTACTTTGAAAGTGAAGAGGTAGATGAAGAACACAAGGTGAAGAAGGCTAAGACCAAGTTGAAAGGACATGCTTTGTTGTGGTGGAATTTTGTGCAAGATGAAAGGCAGAAAAAGGGGAAGACCAAGATCAATTCTTGGGAGAGAATGAAGGCGAAAATTAAAGGTAAGTTCCTTCCTAATGATTACAATGTTTAATTGATTAAAAAACTCCAAAATCTTAGGCAAAAGGATCTAGATGTGCAAGCATACACCGAGGAGTTCTATAGGTTAAGTATAAGGACAAAGCATGAGGAAGATGAGGAAGAAAGAGTGGCAAGGTATCTTAATGGTCTAAGGTATAATATACAAGATGAAATAAGTTTGATGAAACCAAAAACAGTAGAAGAATGTTTTCAAATGGCTATAAGAGCAGAGGAAAAGGTGAAGAGGAGACAAGAGAAGACCACAAGAGGAAGAGGAAATACTTCTAGAGGGAGAGGAACCTTTTCTACACCAAAAAAGTCCAATCAAGAACAAGAAGATGTTGGTAAAGGCAAAGAGCAAGTGGTTGAATCTAGAGGTGGATGGAGAGGTGGAAGAACAAGTTTTAGGGGTAGGTATGTAGATCAAGGGAGAGGTTCTAATGTGTTTTTAGGAAGGTTTTACAATTGTGGTGAGTTTGGTCATCCTTCCTTTAAGTGTCCTGAGAAGTTTGGTGCAACTTCAAGTGGGAGTGAGAGAAGAGGTGAAAAGAGGGTTCAAATTGTGCAAGAAGATGAAGAGGAAAGTGTCAATTCATCATCATAATTGTGCTCCATGTTGGAATATTTGCCTCAATCCATACTGACATGTAACTCCTAGAGGGAAAATTCGATGTGACATTAATCATGTCTGGCCGACTAGCTGTTCTAAATTCTGTTGAAATGTTCATATCGCCGAGACAAAGCAGATGTCTTGCCGAATGATGTTATCGTTATGACTAGAAGCATTCGTTGTGACCTTTTGTTGAGTAGGAGACCTCTAGCCGATAGTGTTGTTTCTTATCGGGTGTCGGGGAGACTCACAGCGACTAGGGTCTTCAGAGTGACTTGATCGCTCGGTATGAAGTCCCAACGACTGAAGAGAGTCTCACCGATAAATCATCGGGCTAACACAAGGGCTTCGGTAAGATGTCCCAGCAAGAATGGAAGGTCACAACGAAAGGGATACAACTGAAGTCATCGGAGTAGCTCAAGGCGATCGGTATGAAGTCTTGGCGACTTGTGAGGTCTCGCCGATGGAAAAGTCAACGTTTTGGTATGACTTGAACAGAGTCTTGCCGATAGTAAATGGTCATCGGTGTAACATATGATTTCGATAAGAAATCTCAGCGAAGGTGATAAGTCTTTCCGACTAGTGATTGGGGAGCTTGATATGACTTAGGACCTCGGTATGAAGTCCTGGCGAAAGCGATGAGTCTCGCCGACTGGTGGATGCTTCGGAACAAAATGAAGACTCGATGGGAGGTCTTGGCAAGAGCGAAATGTTTTTCTGACAATATGACTCTTCAATGTGACTTAAGATATCCATATGTGGTCTCACCGAAGAGCGATAGTCTTGTCGAAAGGAAAACTAAATTCGATGCAACTTGTGAGCTCGGAAAAACGTCTTGCCAATGGAGAAACTCTTGCCAATAGAAATGCAATGGATGTCGATGGATTCAGTATGACTCATGGTGTTCGCTATATCGTCTTACCGACTGTTGGAACCTATGACGATATCGATAGTGAAGACTTTGTGGCATCGGGGAGACACTATTAGTGTCTCATCGATATGCCAACAAAGTTTGAATTCCTTTGACCAAATTGACCATCCTATGTGGAGCCTCGCGGACCAATTAGAGGAAGCAAATTTCAAATAGTTGGCGGTTTGATTTTTGCATCAGCTGCGATGTTGGAGCTGAACTGCATGCAAGGAAAAATCAATTGCTCGAAAGGAAATTGTCTATGATGGGTAATGGCAGATAAGGATGAACAGAAGGTAAAAATCAGAATGTGATAAGATTTAAAGGATCGATTCTGAGTTTGAAGAAATAGAGAATCAGAGAGAGCATTTATATAACAGGAAGAACAGTGAATGAAGCTACTGTGAACTGATACCAGAGAGTTGTATCTTTGCATTGTATGTAATTGTTTGTTACTGTAATACAAAGAGATTCAGCTTGGTGTGGTGGGTTTTTTCCCGAAAGGGTTTCCCACGTAAATCTGTTATTAATTTTTCATTGAGTATTTTTTCTGTTTCTGTAAATCTTTCATGTGTGTCTTAATTGGATTGTAATTTGAAAATTAAAAGTATTGTCTCCTACTTCCTTGTGGTTTTGACGTTAGGAAAGTTTTTTCCACACCTCTGCTTTCCTTACAAGTGGTATCAGAGCCTGGCCAGTTGTGTTATCCTTGTGAGTAGGTTGGGTTTTTTGTGTCAACTCTTTTTCAGTGGGAGTTTGGTAGAGGTCTGATAGTTTAATTACAAATTACGATGGCGAGCACATCTGGGAAGATGGAAATAGAGAAATTCAATGGTAGCAATTTTGAGTTGAGGAAACTCAAAATGGAAGATCTGTTAGTGGATCGTGATATGTAGCTTGCTGTGTCTGGAACGATGCCTCAAGGCATGAAGCAAGAGGATTAGGATCTTGCAGATAGAAATTCTAAGGGGATGATAAGGCTCTGTTTGGCAGACTCTGTTCTTCTGAACGTGCATGAAGAAAAGACTGCATCTTCCTTGTGGAAAAGACTGGCATCTATTTATCAAGGCAAGTCCTTGGTGAACAAATTGTTCTTGAGAAAGAAGTTGTACTCTTTGAGAATGCAGGAGGGAGGATCTGTTGCTGATCATTTAAATGCATTCAACATGTTGATTGCTCAATTAACATCTGTTGGTGTGAATATTGAAGATGAAGATCGCTGCATGCTGCTGTTATGTTCTTTGCCAGATTCTTGGGATCATCTGGTGATGGCTATTGGGAGTACGACATCCACTTTCAAGATGGAAGATGGTGTTGCTTCTTTGTTGTCAGAAGAGATGAGAAGAAAATATTCTGAGATGGCAAAGGAGGCTCTGGCTGTTAGAGGCAGATCAAAGGAGAAGGGCAAGAAGAAGGACAAGAAATCCAGATCGAAATCAGAAGGGAGATCAAAGTCTCCTGGCAAGAAGTCCAAGGTGAAGTGTTGGAATTGTGGGCAACCTGGTCATGTCCGAAAGGATTGCAAGGAGGAGAAAAAGAAGAAGAAGAAGACCTCTTCTGACAATGATTCTTCTCAGAGTGATGCAGACACTTTCATTGTAGCTTTGGCTACGCGGGCATCCGATGATGTCCGGTTGATTGATTCTGGAGCATCTTTCCACATGACATCTCATAGAGACTGGTTCACGAAGTATGAAAACTATGATGGTGGAAAGGTGTATTTGGAAAGTGATTCATCTTTGGAAATTTTTGGCCGTGGAAGAGTCAAAATTCAATTCCCTGATGGAAGAGTGAAGGGAATCAATGATGTGATGCATATACTAGGTCTGGCTCATAATTTACTTTCTATAAGTAAGCTGAATGATATTGGAGTGCATGTCACGTTCTCTGGAAATGGCTACAAGATGACTAGAGGCTCTATGGTGTTGGCTAGGGGTGCTCGAATTGGTACCTTGTACAAGCTGGATGCACAAGCTATTCAATGCAATAGTGTCTCTACGAAGTCATAGAAAGCTACTCATGAAGGAAAAGAGGGAAACATTCCTGATGGTGTAAACTCCATGGAGGTTAAACTTCCAGCAGAAAAGACAATGCTCTAGCATCATAGGCTAGGCCACATTGGTGAGAAAGGTTTAAAAACCTTGAAGAATAAAAACCTGGTTGAGGTGCTTGAAGATTGTAACCTCAAATTCAAGTTTTGTGAACATTGTATATATGGTAAATAGCACCATGTTTCATTTTATTCCAGTCCTCACAAATCTTCTGGTTTGCTTGATTATATTCATTCTGATGTGTTTTGTCCAATGAATGTTCCTTCTCTATCTAAATCAAGATACTATGTGTCATTTTTTTATGATTATTCAAGAAGAACATTTGTATATTTTCTTAAAAGTAAATCAGAAGTGTTCAGTCGGTTTAAGGAATTTAAGAACCTTGTAGAAAATCAGATTGGTAGAAAAATAAAATGTTTAAGGACTAACAATGGCGGTGAGTTTTGTTTAGATGAATTTGAAATGTTTAAGGACTAACAATGGAAAGAGCACGAAGTATGCTGAGCAGTGCTGGCTTGGAGGAGAAGTTCTAGGCTAAAGCAGTCTCTACAACATGTTACTTGCTAAATCGTTCTCCTAACTTTGCTCTTGTTGAGAAGACGCCTTTGGAAGCATGGTCTGGAAAGAAGCCATCTTTGAGACATATTTGTGTCTTTGGCTGTGAGGCATATGCATATGTGCCATTTGAAAAAAGATCCAAGTTGGAAAACAAAGTTGTAAAGTGTATTTTTATTGGCTATAGTGCTGGCATAAAAGGATACAAGCTTTAGAACCCTGAGACTGAGAAGGTTTTGTACAGCAGAAGCGTTATCTTTCGTGAGCTGAAGCCTTCTACATTGGATCTGTAGTCAGAGAAGAAATTAGAAAATGAAAAGGATGTAGCAGAAATTCCTCCGACACCAGATAAAGAGGAATTGAAAAATCAAAATGTGCCTAATACTAAGGAAAGCTCAAGTAGCTCTTAAAGTTCTGAAGAAGATGAAGAACCACCTCAGCCTCAACCTATGAGGAGGTCAACTCATGAAAGAAAGCAACCTGATAGGTATGGGTTTTCTTTAATAGAGTCTACTTGTGCCTATGCTTTAATTTCTAGCACTGATGAACCTAGGATTGTGAAAGAGGCATTTAAAATGTCTGATTCAAACTCTTGGTTGGAAGCCATGAATGAAGAGATGCCATCATTAGAAATGAATGATACCTAGATTTTGGTGCCATTTCCTAAAGGCAGAAAAGTTGTGGGCTGCAAATGGGTATTTAAAAAGAAAATTGGCCTGGATGGAAGTGTAGAAAAATATAAAGCGAGGCTGGTTGCAAAAGGTTATTCCTAGGTAGAGGGAATTGATTATGGAGAGATCTTTTCTCCTGTAGCTAAGCTGACATCTATTAGATTTCTTTTGTCACTTGCATCAGCGTATGACTTAGAGATTGAACAGATGGATGTAAAGACAACATTTCTTCATGGTGATCTTGGAGAAGAAATTTATATGTCCCAGCCGGAGCACTTTGTGTAAAAAGGTAAAGAAAGACTGGTTTGCAAGTTGAAGAAATCTTTGTATGGGTTAAAACAGTCTCCTAGAATGTGGTACCAAAAGTTTGACACGTTTGTTTTTTCATTGGGATTTGTAAGATCAAAATCTGATCATTGTGTGTATTACAAAGCTGAAAGTGATCAAGTCCTTATTATTGCTCTCTATGTTGATGATATGTTGTTCATAGGCAATAGTAAGCTAATGATTTATGATATTAAGTCTCAGTTGTCTGCAAAGTTTGAAATGAAAGATTTGGTGCAGCAAGATATATTCTAGGAATGGAAATAACCAGGGATAGGGAAAATAGAAAACTTTGGCTCAGTCAAAGTAAGTACATCATGACTATTCTAGAGATATTTTGTATGACCGAGTGCAAGTAGCTAGTTGTTCCAGTTATGCAGGGAACGAAGCTATCTATTGAGTATTTTCCAAAATCTCCTACTAAGATGGAGGACATAACCAGTGTGTCGTATGCTAGTGCGGTTGGCAGCCTTATGTATGCAATGGTCTGTACAAGGCCAGACATTGCCCAAGCAGTGGGAGTTCTTAGTCATTTTATGGATAATCCTGGAAGGACATATTGGGATGTTGTGAAGAGAGTGTTTAGATATCTAAAGGGGACTTCAGAATATGCTTTGTGTTACCATGGGAACTTGGTTGAATTACAGTCGACTCTCAGTATTCGAGGTTATGTGGACTCTGATTGGGCAGGGGACATTGACAGCAGAAGATCCACCAGTGGATATGTTTTCATGATGAATGGTGGTGCAATGAGTTGGATGAGCAAGCGGCAGGCTGTAGTCGCTTTGTCCACTACAGAGAGAATACATGGTAGCTACACATGCCTATAAAGAAGTAATATGGTTAAAACGTTTGTGTTCTAACATTGGTTTTGATGCAGGAAAAATTACTATTTACTATGACAGTCAGAGTGCTATATGTTTGGCAAAGAATCCTACTTTCCATGCCAAGATGAAACATATAGATGTACAGTATCACTTTGTACGAGATATGGTGGAGGATGGGAAGGTCTCTTTGGAGAAAGTGGATACTCTGGAAAATGTTGCAGATGCATTAACGAAGCCTGTGAGCACAGACAAATATAGGTGGTGTGCCAGTTCGATGGGCCTCTTGGCCCATGAATTTTAGTAGTTTTATTATGCTCTGGAGTTGTCAGTAAGGTCTTCGTCAAGTGGGATATTGTTGGAATATTTTCCTCAATCCATACTGACATGTAACTCCTGGAGCGAAAAGTCGTTGTGACATTAATCATGTATGGCCTACTAGTTGTTCTAAATTCTCTTAAAATGTTCATATCGTCGAGACAAAGCAGATGTCTTGCCGAATGATGTTATCGCTGTGACTAGAAGCATTCGCTATGACCTTTTGTCGAGTAGGAGACCTCTGGCCGACAGTGTTGTTTCTTATCAGGTGTCAGGGAGACTCACAACAACTGGGGTCTTCGGAGTGACTTGATCGCTTGGTATGAAGTCCCAGCGACTGAAGGGAGTCTCACCGATAGATCATCGGGCTAACACAAGGGCTTCGGTAAGATGTCCCAGCGAGAATGGAAGGTCATGCCGACGGGGATACAACTAAAGTCATCGGAGTAGCTCAAGGCGATCAGTATGAAGTCTTAGCGACTTGTGAGGTCTTGTCGATGGAAAAGCCAACATTTTGGTATGACTTGAACAGAGTCTTGCTGATTGTAAATGGTCATCGGTGTAACATATGATTTCGATAAGAACTCTCAGCAAAGGTGATAAGTCTTGCCGACTGGTGATTAGGGCACTTGATATGACTTAGGACCTCGGTATGAAGTCCTGGCGAAAGCGATGAGTCTCGCCGACTAGTGGATGCTTCAGAACAAAATGAAGACTCGATGGGAGGTCTTGGCGAGAGCGAAATGTTTTACTGACAGTATGACTCTTCGGTGTGACTTAGGATATCGTTATGTGGTCTCACCGAAGAGCGATAGTCTTTCCGAAAGGAAAACTAAAGTCGATGCAACTTGTGAGCTCGGTAAAACGTCTTGCCGATGGAGAAACTCTTGCCAATAGAAATGCAATGGATGTCGATGGATTTGGTATGACTCATGGCGTTCGCTATATCATCTTGCCGATTGTTGGAACCTATGACGATATCAATAGTGAATACTTTGTGGCATCGGGGAGACACTGTTAGTGTCTCACTGATATGCCAACAAAGTTTGAATGCCTTTGACCAAATTGGCCATCCTATGTGGAGCCTCGCAGACCAATTAGAGGAAGCAAATTTCAAATAGTTGGCAGTTTGATTTTTGCATTAGCTGTGACGCTGGAGCTGAACTGCATGCAAGGAAAAATCAATTGCTCGAAAGGAAATTGACTATGATGGGTAATGGCGGATAAGGATGAACATAAGGTAAAAATCAGAATGTGATAATATTTAAAGGATCAATTCTGAGTTTGAAGAAATAGAGAATCAGAGAGAGCATTTATGTAATAGGAAGAGCAGTGAATGGAGCTACTGTGAACTGATACCAGAGAGTTGTATCTCTGCATTGTATGTAATTGTTTGTTACTGTAATACAAAGAGATTCAGCTTGGTGTGGTGGGTTTTTTCCCGAAAGGGTTTCCCACATAAATTTGTTGTTAATTTTTCATTGAGTATTTTTTTTGTGTCTATAAATCTTTCATGTGTGTCTTAATTGGATTGTAATTTGAAAATTAAAAGTACTGTCTCCTACTTCCCTGTGGTTTTGACGTTAGGAAAGTTGCTTCCGCACCTCTGCTTTCCTTACACTCCCGAAGTTGGTGAGAGTTTGATGTTGCAAAGACAACTCTTGAAGGCCTCCAAGGAGAAAGAACCATTACAAAGGAAAAATATTTTCAAGACCACCTGCAAGAGAAAAGGTAAAGCATGCAAGTTAGTGACAGATTTAGGTTCCACTGATAATATAGTGTCAAGAGAAATGGTAGATAAGTTGATTTTGGTAAAATTTCCTCATCAAACACCCTATAAGGTGTCATGGCTAAATGATGATCAGTCACTTCTATTCAATGAGCAGGCTTTAGTTGAATTTCATATCAAAGGGTGCAAGGATAGGGTACTTTGTGATGTTTTACCAATCAATGTTGCCATTTGTTGCTTAGAAGGCCATGGAAATTTGACAAACATGTTTTTTATATGATGGGAGGGCCAATACATATCAGATTGAACATGAAGGGAACTCATTTACTTTGCTTCCATTGCAAGAGGAAGTCAAGGAGCAGATCAAGACAGCCACGGTGATCATGATGGGTAATAAAGACTATGTGAAGATGGGAGAAGTCAAGAATGATCATTTGGCAACCATGACTAAGGTTGCAGATGTTAGGATAGAGGTATTGAAGGTTGATGCGCAGTGTGAAAGGATAAATAATGAGAAGAAGATGGAGACTGACCTAGAGAAGGTTAATGGTGAATTGTTGAGGATGAAGCAAGATGGGTTGAGACAAGATGATGGAATTCTGATTGGAGCAGTGTTGTGTCCTATAGTGGTTGTAAAAGTTGAAGGACAGTCAAGTCTTGGCAGGGAAAAGACTCCAAGGATTGATAATGCAATGATGTATAGGTTTGAAAGTGAAAGGGCTTTGAAGACAGTGAGTTTGATGCCTAAATTCAAGGCAAAGGAAAGAGTGGAACAAATAGAAGGGCAAGGAAAGAGTCATGGAGATAAGTATGTTGTATGGACAAGGCAGGGGGTAGTTGGTGCAGGTCTGATATTAGTCTTAAAGGGAAAAGGGGTCAGAGGATGTGCAACAAAGCAAGAGAAGCCATACCAAATTGATCATGAACTAAAGAATGGTAAGCACAAAGCAGGTTTTGAGAATTTACCAATCAAGGTAGTTTGTGCAGGTCAAAGAGGTGAAAATTTTAAAGTTGGAATAGTTGTAGATCAGTTTCTAGAGACATGGAAACCTTTTTAGGTGGTGTGTATGGTGCAAGAGCACCAATCCATTTCAATGATTTTTGTTATAGGTGTCACATGAAGAGTTGAGTCTAGGTGTTTGAGTCTAAGATGTTTGAGTGATTAAGTCTAAATAAGGTCAATGGAGACCTTCTTAATGTAATTAGAAAACTTTGGTGCCTTTTGGAGTCTATATTGTAAAAAAATTGTAAATCATGTCAAGAAGTTGTCAATATGGGAAAAAGTTGTCAAGAAGGGTGAAGTGTCATTTTCTTGTGTAAGGTCATGTTTTTAGGTTGAATAAGGTTTAAATAGACAATTTCTAATTTTGTAGGTGATGAGGAGAGTCCATTTGCAAATAATGCAAAAAATGCTAAATGTTGTCAAGATAAGAAATTGCAAAAAATGCAATTTTTGGGTAGTTGAAGGGTCATAGAAATTTCAAAAGAAGTTATAGTCATTGGGTGGTTAGAATTTGAATTTAATTAGTATATAAATCCCCTAAAAGGCTCAATCAGGAGTTGTTGAAGGATGTATTGAAGATTCCTTATCAAATACAACGTTTATTTCTGCATTTTTCATTGTTTTATGTTCTTTTCTAGAACTGTACGGACCCGTACAATGTGCAATTGCTCTTAACCTCATTAATTTCTGTAGGGGAATGGATTAGCTTTCATTTGAAGCAATTTTGAGAGTTTCTCATTGAGACTTGCAGGAGATTTCTTCCATTTTCTGAAACAGCCTGTTGAAAACCAGTCAAGGGTTTAATTAGAGTTTAAATGAGGTCCTAAGTCATTCCACCCACTATCATGGTCTATAACTTGGTGGAATGACTTATCCCATTGTAGGTTAGGTGTTCTCATGGTTTATAAGGTAGAGGAAGTTAGTTTTTGGGATTTAGGTGATGCCCTAGGGCAGAACTGTGTGTTTTTCATGTGAAAATGGGGCATTGAGTTAGGATTTTGTCAAAAGGTTGATGGAACTATCCATGTGATGGATTTTTGAGTTTTTGCAGACCATTTTTGATCTGTTGGTGGCACTAGTTGGGTTAAATTAGCCTGTGTGATAGGAGTTTCAATAAACCCTTGCCATTTTCATGAAAATAGAGGGTTTTGTGATTTGATATCTTAGAGGTCAGGGGTCAAATGGATAATGGTGGAATTTGAGGTTTTGTAACACAAACAAGGACTTTTTGTTGAGTTTTTGGGTTATCTAGTTATTTTGGGGGCACTTCCTTTGTAAAATAGTGCTAATTGGTGGCCTAAAAATGGGGGCAAACTATTGAATCTCCATTGTAAGGAAAGCTAGATGCGGAAACAACTCTCCTAACGTCAAAACCTCAGGGAAGAATGTAGAGACACTTCTTAAATTTTCAATTACAATTCAATTAAGATGCACTTTGAAATAAATAGCAGAAACAAAGAATTAGACAAATACAGATGAACACTAGATTTACGTGGGAAAACCCTTACGGGAGAAAAACCCACCACACCAAGAGAAGTCACTTTGTATTACAGTAACAAATAATTACATGCAGAGTTCTGACTTATCTTTTTGATGCCAGATTACAACAGCTTTCATAATGATCAATATTGTACAGGAACCTTCAAGTTACAGTCTTCACAGAATAGAAATCACTTTGATACAATTCGAACTGTTCACCCAATTGTTCTTCGAACCAACCGAACCCTTGCAACATTATAGAATGTATACATGTCATTCATGTCTATCGAGCTTCCTCATAGAACTGCCACAACGAACTATCTCCCAACAGTTCCAATTCGGATCCTCTGATTGGTCAAATACCAGCCACGTACATGGTCATCATTTGGTCAAAAGAGTTCAAACTTTGTTGGCATATCAGTGAGACACTAACAGTGTCTCCCCAATGCCACAAAGTCTTCACTATCGATATCGGCAAGAGTCTTCCTTATTGCTAAGACATTTTATCGAGCTTCACATGTTGCATCGACTTCAGTTTTCTATTGGCGAGACATACCACTCTCGCCAAGACCTTCCACCGAGTCTCCTTATGTTACACCGAAGCATACACTAGTCGGCGAGACTCATCACTTTCACTGAGACATCCCACTGAAGGTTTAAAGTTACTCTGAAGTGATCAACAGTCGGCAAGACTCTACCGCTATCGCTAAGATCTCACACCGAGACCTAAGACATTCTCCGAAGTGATCAGCAGTCGGCGAGACTAACGTTAATCGCTGAGACTTCTTCCCGAGATCTTTATGTCATATCAAGCACCGAACGGTCAGTAAGACTTACTATTCTCGCTGAGACATTACTCTGAATACTCACAAGTCATACCGAGCACCACTAGTCGCCAAGAGTCACACCAAGAGTAAACTATAACATCGGCGAGACATTAACACATCGCCCAAACTTCATAACGAAAAATTCATGTTACCTCGATGAACATCGGTAAGAGAAACACATTTTTCCAGGAGTTCATAACGAAACCTCTGAGTTACCCCGAAGACACCAAAGTGTAACCGTTCGGCAAGACTTACGACACATCGGTAAGACTTCTTACCGATAATAATCCTTTCAGCCAAGTCTCCCCGATGACTTCAAAAGGTAAAGCTTTTAGCGAGACACTCCACATCGACATGACTTCTCCCCGAAGAATATAAGATACGCCGAAGTCCACAAAATGTAACATACTGTTGGCGAGACAAAATATCTCAATAAGACTTCTCACCGAGCCACCATAGGTTATCCTGATGACTCCAATGTATAAACGTTCAGTGAGACTTCTGCAAGGTCACAACGACCTATACAAAACACAATGATTCAAAGCTGCTAGTCGGCCAGACCCAGAGCATGTCACACCGACTTGGCTCCAATAGAGGTTACAGCCTGTGATGATTTAGGCATATATTTCCAACATCCATATTGTTTCAAAGAAACCTCATAGGATCTTTTGGTATGTTGTGTTAGTTCATGAAGTGAGTCTTAGATGGTGTTTGGATAGGTTTTGTATGACCTTCTCTAAAAGATATTGAGAAAAGGTAGATTTTGAGGGCTAAAAGCCATTAGGTGTGTGTTTGAGACAAGTTGTGCGGATAGGGTTGAAGGGGCTGGTTTCTTATTTGGAATTGATCATTTTGAGTTGGTTGAGTCATCACCACCTTGATTGTCATAGTTCTCCCTAGGTACTCTTTGCAATTTCAATTTTTCTACCATTTCACTAAATACCATGTTGTCAGTGCATCCTAAATCTACTATCACCTTAAATACCTTGTTTTTGCATCTGCAAGTTGTCCTAAACAATGCTCTTCTTTGAATCAGCTCCTTCTCCTCGGATGTCTTCAAGATTTGTCTCTTCATCATCAAACTTTCTCCAACTTTAGGAGGACAACTATTGGAATTTGAACTTTTAGCCTCATCCTCCTGGACAATTTGTGCTCTTTTCTCACTTTTCCTTTCTCCACCACTAGATATTGAACCAAATTTCTCAGGGCATTTGTAAGAAGGATGACCAAACTCATTGCAATTGTAGCACCTGGCAGTAAATATGTTTGAATTTCTTCCACCACCAAATTTGCCCCTTGTGCCTCTAAAACCACCTCTGAAATTTGCAACTTGCTCTTCTTTTTTGTGCACATCCTCTTGGATCTCACTTGTTTTTCTTATAGAGAAAGATCCTCTTTCTCTTGTAGTGTTGCCTCTTCCTCTAATTGTTTTCTCTTTCCTTCTCTTCACTTTTTCTTTTGCCTTTAGTGCCATTTGATAACATTCTTCTACACTCCTTAGATTTGTCAAAGCCAATTCATCTTGTATGTTCAATCTCAAACCACCCAAGTACCTAGCTATCTTTTCATCCTCATTCTCATTATGGTTAGATCTCATACTCAACTTATAGAATTCCTCAGTGTATGCTTTTACATCCATTTCCTTTTGCCTTAAACTTTGTAACCTCTTAAACATCTGAATAGAATAATTAGAAGGGAGAAATTTACCTTTTTGCTTGGCTACCATCTTGTCCCATGTCACAATCTTGGATTTACCTTGCTTCCTTCTTTTTGATTGCAGATAATCCCACCAAAAAATTCCATGACCTTTTAGCTTTGTCTTTGCAATCTTGACTCTTTGTTCTTCAGGAATGTCTTCACACTCGAAATAGTTGTCCAAAGATGTTATCCAATCTAGCAACTCTTCTTCATTCAGATTTCCACTTAACTTTTGAACATCAATTTTTACCTTATGTTTGTCACTCTTGACTGCCCTCAACAATTTTTCCATTCTCTAATCTTTTGGATCAAGTTCTTCCTCCATGTCTTCAAACTCTTCTTCATCTGAATCATCTGAATCACTTTCAAATTCTTCTCTTCTCATGTTTGTTTCCAAGGCTGCCAACCTTTCCTTCAATTCTCTAATCTCTCTCACATACTGACCCTTCAAATCATTCATCTCTTTTGCCACATTCTTTCCTTTAGGAGGCATCTTTCCAATTTGTCTTTTCACCTTCCACTCTTTCCTTTACAAACTTCAATCTTCTTTCACAAGGATTTGATACCTTCAATCTGATACCAATTGATACCAATAAGGGGAGGTCTTTACTGCAAACAACACAATCTCATCCCAAAACAACAAATTCAAAGACACAAAACTTCAACTTACACCTTAACACACCAAGCCTTCACAATTCCTTGTAGTACAACCACTTGACTAAATTGGGTATACCTTTCAAATGAGATCCTCTCAAACCAGGACCAACACCAATTCAGAGACCCATTAGGGACTACTAACACATATCCTCAAACCACAATAGGTTACTTTTGAACAACTCCTCCAAATCTGACTTCCTACGCTGACTAGACCTCAAATTAGGTCTATTTTACAAAGAGACTTGTCTCCACACTTCTCCTAGACATCTAAAACTTATTGGGTAGTACTCTACAAGTTTCCAAACCAAATATTTCTCAATTTTTTTTATAGAGACACTCACTCCAAGGTGCCTAAACCATATACCCTCCTTTTTAGCAATAACCTTGGGTTTTAATGGAAATCACTACTCCCAACCTTTCCACACTCTGAAAACCTCTCAAACACATCCAATAACATCTGCACAAACTTAATCCAACATTATATTTTTCTTCCCCCAAGATTCATGGCCTTTCCCATATTCAAACCTCACAATTTCACAAGAAAACACTCCCTTTCTCTTCTAGGGCATCATGCCCAACTCATTATTTGGCCTCCCCTGCACAAATGAACATTCACACATCTAAACCTATCTAATTCAGGCCCATTCCACCGAGACACAGCCTAAACAATAGGTGGAATGGCCAATATTGAATTATTGAGACTTCAAACCCTTAAATTCTGAACTTACATAGGCAGATTTAGTAAATTGAATCAAACTACCCTCAAATTCTATATCAAACCTCCAAACCAAGTGCAAAACGAGGTTAAAACCTGCCTTCACTCATTACAGGCCATTTTAGATCAAATTACTGTTGTACAAGTCTGTACAGTACCCAACATCCACATAAAATGTAAGGAAAAATAGAGTAGTTTTATTGTGCCAACCATTACATCGAGCCTCTCATCATATTTAAAAAAAAATTCCCACCAAATCAAACCTGACTCAACTACCAAAATTGACTTTTCAAATGCTTGATTGTTGGCCTACCTCTAAAGTTGCATTTATTGCACTTTACAACTTTTTAAATGACAAAATTTTGCATTTTTGCAATTTTTGCAACTTGAACATGCTAAACACCTAAAAACCTCTAACATGACTCAATTCAACATAAAATGGTCTAAATGACCTTATTTAATGTTTTATGACTCAAAATCCTAAATCCTACACATGATCAACTTTGATTGACAAAAATTCTTCAATGGTGCCCTACACCAAGAGACTTGGGAAAGGTATTGGTTCTTGGTGCAGGAAGGCCATTGGCCTTGAGTCCTACACTTGATTTATAAGAATGATTCCTTTTTAGAATAATTGCAATGTATAATGTCAAGTGGGAGAATGTTGGGAATAGGATGCCATTTAATTGCAATCCTAAACATATTTCATGATCTCCTAAGTCCTTGGAAAGTGTTCCCTAACACTAGGATTAGAAAGAGATTAAATTCGAATGAAATGAACATGTAAATTGACATTTGTAATTATTCCTAAATGATAGGAATATGTGAGGGAATCCAAGAAGAGCTCCTACAAAATAGGAGCACATGGGGTGCCCACAAGGAAGGTGGAACCCACCTTGTTTTCAGTTAATTGTTTTGAGAAAGATAACACTTCAGTAATGCATGTAAAGATCCTAGAAGTTAGGAATTGATATTTACATGAGTGGAGTTTAGTTTAGTTTAGTTCAGTATCAGTATCAATATCGGTTTAGTTTAGTTCAGTTTAGTTATGGTTCAGTTATCTTCAGTTGCATGTAGTTAGTTTGAGTTGCATGTTAGACTTCAGTTGACTTGGGTTGCATGCTAATGTCTTGAGTTGCATGACAGATAAAAGGTGGCTACATTCAATTAAGTGGGGATGATCAATCATCCATCATGTTTGCATGAATTGATGGAGAGATATGTTTCAGTTAACAAAGATTGACTTGGACCCATCTTGGGCGCCCAAGTTGAGATCTTGGAGTTAACACCTTTACATGAGAAGATATTTACAAGGCTCAATTAAGAGGGGCCCATTCTTGGGTGCCAACTTTGAGGAGAAGCTTGGAAGATATCTTCGTAATCAACGTTGAGTTAAGACTTCAGTTTGGGATGCCCAAATTGATGAAGGACTTGGTTTGACATTGTTTTTCATAGAACAACTCTACTTGCACAAGAATGGCGTAGATATTTGTGAGGAGGTTTATCCTCTTGTAATTTTCTACTCTTTGGATTTTACAATGTTCACAATTGTCTATTTATTGCAGCAAATTGAAGAGAGTTTTAAGAGAGTACTTTTGTGAAGCATGGCACAGGATGTGTGGATTGATGCTTGGACACATGAGAGTTTATTGCAGGTTGTGAAGAAGAATTGTTGAAGGAAAAAGAAGCATCTCAAGTAAGGATTGATAAAGAATTATTGTAATCTTGTTCTAAGGTTAAATAATACAAGCACTATTGATTCTAGTGGTGGAGTTTTTCCTCGAAAGGGTTTGTCCACGGTACATGTTGTGTCACTTCTATCTTCTGGTCTTATTCTTCTACAATATTTTGTCTACTTCTACAATTGGTAAAAATGAATCTAAAAAGATTAATCATACACAAATAATTGTGACAAATAACACTTAATTAAATCTATAGTCACATAGGTTTACAAAGTATTAAGCTACATAATTATCTCCATTTTCAACACAAACTAGAAAGTCTTGACCCTTCATGAAGGATCCAAAGAGATAAATTTGACATGCATGATGGAATTTGGTGCAACATGTAATCATTGAAAGTATAGAATACTATATCTAATTCCTATGCTAACATACATATATCTAATGCACATGTCCTCAAAATATGTAATATTCCAAAGAATAATAAATCAAATAGAGTATTATACTTAAATACAATTTTTAAACTTTGTGCAAATCATCTTCTAAATATGATGTATTATATGACATATTAGTTGTAGGCTAGAAAATTAACCTACTAAATACCTCTAATTATCCACATTCAAAACATGTCTCACCTCTCTCAAATTCTATATACAATATTATACTAAAATTTTAAGAAAAACATATAATTAAAATATATGGATGAAAATCAATCCATAAGGCTAATAAGATTTTTCCTATACATGACAAATCAAAATCAAAATTCCTCTAACAATGCTATGCAAATCTATAATGTCCTAATAATCACATTAATATCATGACATTCTTAACAAGAAGCAAATAATATTGAAAAATATACATTGAAAATGAACCAATTGAAAAATATAAAGGGTAATGAGTGCCTTTGTTCCAAGAGTCACTATCGTCCTTTTGCTTCAAATTTATGGAATTGTGGAGTTGTTGAGAGTTGAATATGGTCCACAAAAGGCATATTGGCCAATAAACTTTCTCTTCAAAATTAACAGTCTCATTTTTGGGAAGGATATTAAATGCCCTCTTCATATTGTAAGGCTTATGAAATTTCTCCACTAACTACTTTGATGCAATTAAGTTCCTTGTATGCCTTAAATCATTCACCTAGATTCCCTCTTACATGTAACAATCAACCCCAATTAATCAAATCCAAAATAATATTTACTAATAAAATAAAATGTACTTATAAAATTTTATTTGACATATATATTTGCACCATTAAACCTTTCTCCAAGGTACAAATAGGAGAACAATGGATTTAAGCGAGGTTGTTACATAAGGCATTTGTGTGCAGGTTTGTTGCATTTTTTGTTATGCAACTTTCTTATGCTTTATTGGTTGATTTATGAGTTTTATTGTGGATTTTTTGATTTGTTGTTATTGTTCGCTTTCACAGTTCATTTTCAGGTCATACGTTCTGGCACACCTGCTAGGACACTCAACTCCTTGAAATTTAACAATTTTTTCTGAGGCTTTTGTGTTTTGAGCAGTTATAGGTTCAAATGGTACATTTGATCCAAATTTTGGCTCATCTATTCTAGGATTCAACATATTTGTTTGACAGTTTAGTGCATTCATTTGTGACCTATGATTGAGCTTCATACCTTTTAGTGCATTTTTTTGGGGATTTAGTGCATATGTTTAGAGATTTGATGCATTTATTTCGAGAAAAGGTGTAGTTGCACAACAAATAAATAATAGTGTTACAAAGATTAGGATTTTATTCAATCATTTATTTTATGTTGTTCTTTGTTCATTGTGTTGTTTTTCTATTGATTTTTTATGATGGTTTGCAAGTGTCTAACCTTAGAATATCCAATTTATCTTTTGTTTAGGTTTTTTATATATAATTTGCAAGTTTACTATTTTCTAGCAAATTGACGTGGTTTTCAAAGATTTTGGCATAATTGTTAAATGTAGAATGACACATCTCTTCTAAAAAATTGCACAATTGAATCAAGTTTCAGTGCATTTGTCAGATATTTTGGTGCAATTGTCAGATATTTTAGCACAATTGTCAAAGTTTTTGATGCAATTGTCAAATATTTTGGTGCAATTGATCAATAAATTGTTAGGTATAATTTTTTTTTGAGTGAATTTTATTTGATTTTATGCATTTGGTTTGTACTTTTACGCAATCAACTCAAAGTTTTACATAATTTTTTCATTCTACCGTGCAATTATTTTGTGTATTCAACTATAGTTTTCTCTGGGTTACTAACTAAATTTTGTGCAATTGTGGCTTTCATGGGTAGAAGAAAAAAATTTGAAACTACTAATGTATTTCATGTAGGGTCTTGTGTGATTGATTTTTTAGAGTAACTCACATTTCGATGTGTTCATGTAAAATATTTTTTCTTCCATGTTTGATGAAGTCTTGGGTATGTATGCTCTCCCATTGCACCTAGTGCGATCTTGGAGATCAGAAATACCTTTGAGTCCACATCTTTGTTCTTTTACCCAAAGAAGTGCTATATGTGTATGTTCTCCCTTTGCACCTAGTGCAAGTCTGGGATCAGAAAAAATAACATTTTCCTTCTTTTTAATTTAGTATTGTAGAGGAGGGGGACCAACTACTCCAGGACTCCAGGTCACAGGAGAGTCCAAAGCAATAGGATGCCCTGATCTACCTCAAGTTTGCTAAGAGAATTGGAAAGGTTAAGGCTAAAAAGGAAGATCAATCTAGGTGATGTTGTCCTTTTGCTAAACCAAATATTTCACAAGATTAGATGAGTTGATTTTGAGGGTTCAACTTGTTTCCCAAACAACTCACTATTTGAGGACAATAACACAAATTACAGACTCTAGTGTGGCACACTGGCATCTTAGATGTGCGTTGGCGTCCATATAGACAGAGGGTATTAGAAACAAACTAAAAACACCAAGAAACTTACTAACAGTCTGACTGATGGTTGTTTTACACTACAACAGAATGCTAAAAAGATGCAGAGCTGAAATATAACAAGAATAATATATCTAAACTATGCTTGAATTGAGAAAGAGGATGGGAAAGCAATATCGAACTTCTTAAAACTTGATTCTTCAAACAACCCCACTTGAGAACACTTGCACACACGGAGACAAAAAAAAATTGGGGCTATGTATAGAGGACTGCCTTAGTTAGTCCCCCACTTTGGTGTTCCCACCTCCACAGACAACCAGATAGCAACAAAGTATGGAAAATGATGTAGAAATAGAAAGGAAATAGTGCTAAGGGAAATCACCAACAAGTATGCTATGAAAATACAAAAAATGATACAAAGAAGAATAGTAAAGTAAAATGTCACCTTCACAGGTATGAGCACTCAAGGAAAGTAGTGGAAGGGGAGAGCTTGCAATTCCTCCAACAACAATATTGTCACAACAAATAGAGTGAAGGATCCAAGAATGAGCAACTTGCAACCACAAATGAGTGATGTAGAAACTTGAAAGTGGAAGAATGGAGCCAAGAGAGTGAAGAGAATGAAGCCCAAAATGAGTTGAATCAAGAAGAAGGGTGAATGGATGAAGAATTCAAGCATTTGAATGGAAAAAGGGAGGAAAAAGACCCATTTTTTATTAGTCAAGGGAGCAGGGAACATTACACTTCATGTCCAATGGAGAAACGTAAGGCCTCCTTGAATTTTAGGAGTAGGAATCTTGTTAGGATGACAATGTGGCACGTAGACCTCCATGCAATGTGCTCACATCCCCGATAGGGATTCCTCTACCGACACAAAAATGAGCTGCCAAGTGGATGGAGAAAGGTGGGGAATGTGGAATTTCATCATCGGATTTTCATTTTCTAAGGTAGGGTGATGTAAATGGGGAATTTTCCTAAGGGTGCAAATTCACTCCATTACATTTTTCCCCCACTTTAGTGAGCATACATGTCAGTGCAAATGTGAGGTAAAGTAGAAAGAGGTTGAAGAGAATATACCTAAATCATCAAGGAAGTAGATCTCTGATCTAGAACACCTGGATGCACATGAGGTAGCTCTATAGGTGCTCGGTCCCACAAGGAAACCTTGGCATGAAAGAGAGAGAGAGAGAGAGAGAGAGAGAGAGAGAGAGAGAGATGACTCCACAGGTACTTGGTCTTACAAAGGGTGAAAAAAGGCTCTACAAGTGTTTGGTCCTACAGAGTTGGCTCCAAGGGCACAAGATGAACAAAGGCTCTATAGGTGCTCGGTCCTGCAAAATGAAAGTGCTTCATAGGTTCTTAGTCCTACAAAGGGGGCACAATAGGTTCTCGATCCGACGGGGTCTAATGTAAAAGGACTCCTTAGGTGCTCAATCCTGAAGAGTTTGATGCAAAGGCCCTTATAGGTGATTGATCCTACAAGGAAATCTTGACGAGGTGCTTGGTCCTCCAAGCTTGATTGTAAAAGCGGATTCACAAGTGCTCGGTCTTGCAAAGCAACATATTAAGCAATAGAAAAAACATGTTAGATAGAAGAGTCATGCAAATAGACATATCACAAATCAAGCAATTAAAGGAGAAGCTTTCAAAGGGGTCCCTTGGGAACCCTTCAAGATAGAAATGGGTCCATGCAGAGGGACACTTTGTTTGAAAAGCATAACATTTTATGCAAATAATTCTATCATCAAGGAATCCTTTTGAAAGATCTCTTTCATCAATGAATCCAATGGAAAGAATTCTCCCTCTCAAGGGAAAGTTTCCAGACTTCATCAGAAAATGTACTCCCTTTTCGAAGGAAAGTTTTTAGATTCTTTCTCTACAAATTCATTTTTGAAAGAAAATTTTCACTAGGGGTTCTTGTTGAAGAATGCATTTTTGAAAAATGAAATATTTTCAGTAAGGGATTTATTAGCCATAGAATTCTCCTTATTGAAAATTGGAGAAGTGTGGTAGCCCCCCTTAGGATGGTGTGTGCTAAACATATAGGCATGTAGCATCCTAAGGAGAGAGAAGAAATAAAGTAATGTTGTGGTTTGTAATACATTGCGAGATGTAAATGTGGAAATGTTGTTGCGCACATGAGGGACAACACATAAGCACCACATCTCTTAAGCAAATATAGAGACACAAAAAAAAACAAGAACAAGCAGAAACAAAGAAATCGGGAGACAGGGGGATCTAGGAGTTCGGGGTCAAATCAGTTCTTATATATAAATAGGCAACATGCACTGTATGAATGAAAGATTATCAATCCCCAAAGTTCCTAGATATGAAGAAGAGCACATGAAGACAAAATGAAAATAAAAAATTGGGTCAACATGGAAGAGGACCTAAATTCCCCCAATGTTTTGCATCATCCCCAATTGTTGAAAAGCAAGGTTACAACATATAGAAGAATGATGAAACACATAGAAGAATTTTCGCAAAAAAAATTCACTCCTGTATCCAAGCACCTGAAAGGGTGGCAAGGGTCCTCCAGGAACACATAAAAACAAGCACAAGGGAACACAACACACACACAAATCTAATCTACAAATAAAGAAGAGGTACCCCCTAGTCCTCATCAACCAGGAGATCATTGTTCTCCCAATCTAGATCATTATATGGGGAGGATGAACGATCCTACAAGGGAAGGATAGTGAGGGGAACACTCTCCAACTCTCCTAAAACAAGGGCCAAGGAAGAAGGCCCCTTGAGGTCCTCTTCATTGAGCTCTTGTGAGGTGAAGGCCATCGATCTTGTAAAGATCGCTGACAGAGTTGGGACATCATCCATTGAGTTAAACATAAACTTAACCAGAGTTCCATGTGTTAACCTAGCGAGAGAAGAAGGAGGCACCCAAGATCCACTGTTGACCTCATCGAGAGGGGTAGTGACAAACTTAGGAGACATCAGGGCCACCTCTATCACAAGGACGACACAAGCCAAGATAAAATTATCTTCTGAAGAAGGTGATTCCTTCTTCTGACCTCCATTCAAAGCAAGGTTCTCCTTCAACTTGCACTTTAGCAAGGGATGCAGGAACTCCATAAAAGAAGTAGATGCAAAGGGTGGAGAAGATAGAGCCACAACGGACAACACTGTGGTGTTCAACATGTCCATGTGTTGGGTAAAAGGAGGGATGTCCAGAAGGGACATCAAAAGAGGGGGATCTGTGAAAGGAGCGATGAACACTTGCACTTTTTTGGGGTGAGGGTCATCAACACCTATCGAGGGAGTTGAAAGAAGAACCAAGGTGACAAGAACTAAATCGAAAAAAGGAAGAGAAGAATATGTAGTGGGAGACATAGAGACAGGAGCTATTGGCTCCCCTTCCACCTTTTGCAAGGCATCTTGTTCAGCAGCCAAAGCCTTTCTTTGGCACTTAAGCTCTTGTGCAAGTTGGTTACATTGGCTCTGAGAACCAGAGGTTGTAGCATGAGAAGGGATGGGAGGCTCTTGTTCTACCATTGGAATGTCCTTTGTAACCATTGCTGATGGGAGGACCATCTCCTAGACAGAGATTGGAGGAGGAAGTGCAAGAGAGGAAATAACAGCATGTGGAGAAGCAAATACCAATGCCTCAATAGCAAGCCTCTTCCCATTTACTATCAGAGGGGCAAGAGTGCTAGGAGGCCACAGAGGCCAAGATACAGAGGCAACTCCATAAGGTTCCTTCCCCTTTCCATAAACAACAGACCTAGGCATCGTGGGTAAGATGGGAAGTTCAAACACTTGACGCTTGGGTTTTCACCAAGTGGACACTATCGGGATCCCCATCTGAGGCATGGGAGTAGGAGCTCAAGGTACCACAATAGGGAAAGAAGGGAAAGTGGATGAATCAAAAGGATTTTGGGTGCGAGCAAGCTTCCCCTTCCCCTCTTGTTGAGAGGAGGAGGCAGTTTGCTGCTATGCAATCGTAGAACCCTTGACTCAAATTACGTAGGGGGAAACATGGTAGGTCACCTTCGGCACCATGCCCCTAGTCTTATACTTGAAAAAGGTGCAATATAGCAAGTCAATCCTTAGAGGGAGTGAGCCAACCAAGGCAGGCCAAAAGTGATCTAACGAGTAGTCCCCACACAACACCAGCAGTTTGTAACCGGTGTTGTGCACAATGTGCACATAGCCCTTGTGAGAAATGTTGGATATTTTGGTTGTGTTTTTTATTATTGGTTGTCATTGATGTCAAAAATATTAGCATTAATTCATTAGAAGTTGTATATGTCGAGGATATTGAGAAAATTGTAATGAGATGAGTTGTAGGTTGTCAGTGGTGTAGTGAAGTTCAGTATGTCGATAAGTTTTTTACGTTGATGATCTGAGGTTTTGGACTAAGGGGTTTTTTACTGATTGTATCTAGTTTATCCATGTCAAGTTTCAAAGATCCGCGTGAAGATTTGATCAAGTTATGAAGATTTTCATTATGACAGTTTTTCTATTGCTTCAGTTTTTGTTCCTGATTAAAGATGTTGTGATTTCAGTTAGTTCAGTTGTTTCAGATGCTTCTCTGGTGATTCATGATGTTTGTGGATGTTTCTAGATCGTGATCTATCTTTGTTACATGTTTGTATTGATCGTTGTGCTTGTGGTTGGTGATTTTCTCTTGCGTGTTCATGTTTTTTTTGTTCTCGGCCGACATGGTGGTTGTAGCGTGTTGTGGATCTTTGAGGAGTAATTAATTGAAGTGTTTTCGTGTTGGAGATGTTGATTTGGGTCTTCACTAAGTTGTGGCCAACCTTGGTTGATTCGCACTGAAAATTCTTTATTGTTTTGGGCCGACAATTTATATTCATTTTACATTGATGAAGTTGACATGTAGGGATGAAATTCCTTGTTGTGGATATATAAGAATGATTGTTTATTCGAATTGAAGTGTGTGAGTGGATGCCAAAGTGTTCTTCTGTGTGTGTGTTTGAATATTGATCTAAATCATTCCAAGGCAAAGTAGAGTGTGAAGAAGAGTGAAAAAGAGTGAAGAATTGTTCATGCACTTAATTGAAACTATGATCAGGCATTAGCAGATGCTATTTTATCATTTCAAATCCCTTCGGATGTAATCCGATTCTTTCTGTAAGATAGTGTGTCTTCCTTTGGGTGGTTATCCCTATTGTAATTGAGCAGTGAGCTCTAAGCAATGTGCTTGAATGCATGTGCATTCCCCATATTTCATTTCTTATACTTTTAGTAGGGTATAATCTTGTGGACTGACCTCCATTGTGGTTTTTCCCCTAACAGGGTTTCCACATAAAAAAATCTTGGTGTTATGTGTGTTTCTGATGTGTTGATGTTTATGCTTTCATGGTTAATAATCAGATTTGAGGATAAAGTTAATAAGTTGAATAAGTCTAAAATTTTGTGACAACTGATTCACCCCCCCTCTTAGTTGTCTACCCTTGTGTTTCCAACAATTGTACTCAAGTCCTATGGATGAAACAAATGTTGAAGGATATCACAGTTGTGTATAATGAGCCTATTGCTATATTTTGTGATAATTCAAGTGCTATTAACATTTCTAAGAATCTAGTGCTACATTAAAAAACAAACCATATATCTATTAAGTTTCACTTTTTGAGGGAGAAGGTGAGTGAAAAGGAAGTCAGATTGGAGTATGTGCCTACTAAGGAGCAGATTGTAGACATCTTTACAAATTTGTTGCCTAAGGATACTTTTGAGTATCTTAGAGGGAAATTAGGGGTGATTACCTCTCCTAATCAGAACTAAGGATGCATTGCATTGCATCAGTCCGTGCATTTCAAAGTCATATCTTGATTCAAATTGATGTTGTGGTGGTTGCTACTCAGGGGGAGTAGTCAGATGTTCAGATGTTTAGATATGTGGTTTAGAGTTTGTGTGGAGTTTGTAGATTTTTGTCATTGATGTCAAAGGGGGAGAAGAGTCATGTGAAAAACTGGTGATTATCTAGGGAGAAGAGACTTGTGGGAAAGAAGATCATGTGGAAGAGAAAATGAGTTAGAGTTTAAGGGGGAGTAAGAGTTAGGAGTTAGTTGCGTTGATGGTGTTTTTCACATCATGTGTTGCCATCAATTCCAAAGAGGGAGATTGTTGGATATTGTGGTTGTGTTGCTGATATGTGGTTGTCATTGATGTCAACACTATTAGCATTAATTCATTAGAAGTTGTATATGTTGAGGATATTGAGAAAATTGTAATGAGATGAGTTGCAGGTTGTTAGTGGTGAAGTGAAGTTCAGTATGTCAGTAAGTTTTGTACATTGATAATCTGAGGTTGTGGACTAAAGGGTTTGTTACTACGTGTATCTAGTTTATCCATGTCAAGTTTCAAAGATCCACGTGAAGATTTGATCGAGTTATGAAGATTTTCATTATAACAGTTTTTTTGTTGCTTCAGTTTGTGTTCCTAATTGAAGATGTTGCAATTTTAGTTATTCCAGTTGCTGCAGATGCTTCTTTGGTGATTTGTGATGTTTGTGGATGTTTCTAGATCGTTCTCTATCTTTGTTACACTTCTGCATTGATCATTGTGCTTGTGGTTGGCGATTTTCTCTTGTGTGTTCATGTTTTTCTTGTTCTTGGCCAACATGGTGGTTGTAGCATGTTGTGGATCTTTGAGGAGTAATTAATTGAAGTGTTTTCACGTTGGAGATGTTGATTTGGGTCTTCACTAAGTTGTGGCCGACCTTGGTTGATTCACATTGAAAATTCTTTATTGTTTTGGGCCAATAGTTTATATTCATTTTATATTGATGAAGCTGACATGTAGGGATGAAATTCCTTGTTGTGGATATATAAGAGCAATTGTTTAAATTTGAATTGAAGTGTGCGAGTGGATTCCAGAGTGTACTTCTATGTGTGTGTGTGTGAATATTGATCTAAATCATTCGAAGGTAGAGTAGAGTGTGAAGAAGAGTGAAGAATTGTTCATGCGCTTAACCCAAATTGTGATCAAGCATTAGCAGATGCTATTTTATCAGTTCAAATCCTTGCAGATGTAATCTGATTCTTTTCTAAGACAGTGTGTCTTCCTTTGGGCAGTTAGCCCTATTATAATTGAGTAGTAAGCTCTAGGCAGTGTGCCTGAATGCATGTGCATTCCCCATATTTCATTTCTTATACTTTTAATAGCGTATAATCTTGTGGACTGACCTCCACCCTATTTTTTCCCCTAACAGGGTTTCCATGTAAAAAATCTTGGTGTTATGTGTGTTTCTAATGTGTTGATGATTTATGCTTTCATGGTTAATAATAAGATCTGAGAATAAAGTTAATAAGTTGAATAAGTCTTAAATTTTGTGATAATTGATTCACCCCCCTCTCAGTTGTTTGCCCTTGTGTTTCCAATAAGAAAACTTAAGACACTTATGAATTACAGAAGTGACTCCATTCATAGAAACCAACCATGAAATGCCTAGTTTTACCCTAAAAAAGTTTGTCTCCAAAATGATATCAAAAGAGGTATCCACGACCGTGGGCCCTACCAAGAGCGAAAGGGTGATGGAACCGATAAGAGGGACCAAGAGTTTTTCATGCACACATATGGTGGTCTTTGACTTCTCCTATTTCTCCCTATGCAGAAATTTTATCAGTAGAGTCTCTTCGTTATAACATTCACACAACTCGCAGGGTCAACCAAAACACCAGTGACAATGTTCTTATTGATGTGAGCAAGAATGTACAAGGGGAAAGGCTCTTTGTTCATAGGTAGATCATGTAATGTGAAGGCTATGACTGGTGATCCATTCGTAGGCTGAGTGAGAGTAATGCATGTAAATGAAACCACGTTTATGTACCTCAAGAGGACTTCCTGAAAAGGATCAAAATGTTGAGAAATTACATTTACGAAATGGGATGGAAATGGATGAGTGTATATTTTCAACTCACTATTGGACTTTTCCACAGACTTACATTAGCATTCTACTTCTTTCTATCGAGATAGATAGTACCGTCATCGATGTTATCTTGTATCTTGTGACACAATCACATGCATCTTTTGGTATCATGTCCGTGAATTTTATGGTATTGACAGAATGTGTTCTCATCATACCAATCAGGGTAGGGCTTGATAAGAGGTCAATGGTCTAGAAAATTTCACTTTATCTTTCAATAATTTCCTTAGAATAGAAGAATAAGATTTTGATAGCTTCATAAATTGTCTATTATGTTTGAGGCCTTTATCATTTGACTCAACAATTATATTTGTAACAGTTTTACCCTTGCTAGAGATTGACACGATGGACCTACCCTTAGAATGGGAGCATGAGGAAGATCCCATGAACTGAGCAACTGTCTGCTAGTACTCACGTAATACGACACATAAATGTGCAAAAGAAGGGTATTTAATCAATGCAAATTTCTCCTACCAGGACCTCTGCAAGTTGCCGATTAAAACCTTTTGGACATCTCATTGAAGCAAAGGATAAGATATTTGTAAAAATACACTTGATAACAAGCTATAAATTAGTTATCTTTTCATGTTCTCCTTGCTTACATGGGCCGAGATTCGAGATTCCCATCTTCGGCCCAATGTTTTCCTAGAATTTTCTAAGAAGCTGATTAAACGAGAATATGGAATTATCAGGTAAGGAACAATATTATTCAAGGGTTGCATCCTTAAGAGATCTTGGAAATAATTTAGCCATTAGGGAATCAAGGTGAAAGAAATCCATACACATGGCATTGAATGCCAAGATGTGCATTTGTAGATCTCTCTTGCCACCATATTTCTCAAAATTTGGAATCTCCATCCCCTGGGTTATAGGAGTGTTTATTATTGCTATTAATAAAGGAATGTGATGGAAGAAAGGCTAGAAATTCAGTTGGGAGGTGGCTTGAGACAATTTTTCCAATTGATTATGCATTTGGCCCATGTTTTGTAGCAAAGCATTCAAAACAGGATCAAATGATGAAACATGACCAATGGAACCACCGCCAGAGCCACCGCCATAACCACCAGAATCATCGAGACCACTAGCTCGCATTTCACCAGAGATCCCACCACCTAAGCCAACATTTCCCCCAAGGTTACTATCAAGAGCATTGGGAGGAGTGGCACTAAAACCCAGGGGTACTATGTTTACCTTGATGGTGGGAGGTGATTCAGGAATAGGGGTAGTATTAACGGAAGGGCTCATCTCGACTATGTATACTAACATCTTGAGCATCGAGACTACAATCTATCTTTTAGAGGTCTTAGGTCCGAGACCTCATGCAACACCAGACCTAGGATTGTATGAGGGCACATATGTATCCATTATGTTGATAAGGCCTCTAAGAAATTCCAGACCTACCTTATCCTTGTCTAACATATATCTTATTTCATTAACGACCCTAATAACCCTAGTCATGGTTTGTTCTTTTCCCAAACTATTCCTGAGATCCATGAGCCTCTGATCTAGGGAAAGAAGGTACTATGTGGGAATGATGAGAGCATCATCCTTCCAAAGTTGGGGTCGTAGGAGAAATGGGTGTAGGGACGCGAGTGGTCTCCCTGAAGAAACTTGTCTTTGTCCCTTAAACCATTTCTAGAGAAGTGAGACCAGTAGTGATCTTCGACAAATCCATCTCTAGATGTCACACACTCCTTCTGAAAACATACTCAGAGGTTGTAGATTGAGTTGTGAAGCTCATAAAGCTTCACAACACCCAAGTCACAACCCACGCGAGTTGCAAGAGAAGAAATCTTGACACAAGGAAATAAATGTTATGATGTTCATGTCGAGTTCACCAAAATGTAGAGGGGGACTAGCTGCTCCGGGACTCTAGGTCATGAGAGAGTCCTAAGCAACAGGTTGCTCTGATCTACCTCAAGTTTGCTAAGTGAATTGGAAAGGTTAAGGCGTTAAGTCTGAAAAGGAAGAGCAATCTAGGTGTTTTTGTCCTTCTACTAAACTGAATGTTTCATAGGGTTAGATGAGCTGATTTTGAGGGTTCAACCTATTGCCCAAACAACTCACTGTCTGAGGACAATAGTGCAAATTACGGACTCTAGGGTGACGTGCTAGGGTCTCAGATGTGTGTTGGCATTCATACAAATAGAGGTTCTTAGAAACAGATCGAAAACACCAAGAAACTTACTAACAGTCTGACTAATGGGTGTTTTATACTACGTCAAAATGCTAGAAAGATGCAGAGTTGAAATATAACAAGAAGAATACTATATCTAAACTATGCTTGAATTGATAAAGAGGATGCGAAAGCAATACCAAACTTCTTACAACTTGATTCTTCAAACAACTCCACTTGAGAACACCTACAAAAATGAAGACAAAAAAATGTTGGGGTTGTGTATAGAGGACTGCCTCAGTCAGTCCCCCACTTTGGTGTTCCCACCTCCATAGACAGCCAAATAACAATAGAGTGTGAAAAATGATGTAGAAACAAAAAGGAAATAGTGCTAAGGGAAATCACCAACAACAAGTATGCTATGCAAATACACAAAATGATGCAAAGAGAAATAGTAAAGGACAATGTTACTTTCATAGCTATGAGCACTCAAGGAAAGTAGTGGAAGGGGAGAGCCTGCAAGTCCTCCAACAATAATGTTGTTGCATGAAACAGAGTGTAGGACACAAGAACCAACAACTTGTGGCCACAAAGGAGCGATGTAGAAGCTTGAAAGTGGAAGAATGGAACCAAGAGAGTGAAGAGAATGAAGCCCAAAATGAGTTTAATCAAGAAGGGTGAATGAATGAAGAATTGAAGCATTTGAATGGAAAAGGGAATGCAAAATACTCGTTTTTCATCGGTCAAGGGAGCAGGGAACGTTACACTTCACGTCCAATGGAGAAACATAACACCTCTGTGAATTCCAAGAGTAGGAATCCCATCAGGATGGTAGTGCGACTTGCAAATGTCTGCATGGTGCATGTGCATCCTCGATAGGGATTCCTCCATCGACACGAAAATGAGTTGTCAAGTGGATGGAGAAAGGTGGCAGATGTGGAATTGCATCATCAAATTTTCATTTTTTAAGGTAGGGTTGATGTAAATGGGGAATTTTCCTTGGGGTGCAAATTTGCTCCATTACTAGTAGGAGGCTTGCTTGAGGATTTCATCACCCCAAAGGTGACCTCAACCATGTTTTTGGGTGGAGTATAGAAAGGGGGGAGAATGAAAGTTGTACCCCAAGGCGTGGCCAATGTCATTTGAGCCAAGCTATGGTATCCTCAATCCATTGAGACTCGTTAGGTGAAGAGAGTGGGGGATAACCCCCAATCTTGGGCACTACAAATGGGCTCACTATTCAATAATTCCACTATGAACCCTATTACTAGTAGCCTAAGATGAGTGGTCATTATTGCTAGTAGGGTGTAGTGTACAAGATCATGCATGAGGTTACCCAACTTGTAACATCATAGGGTGAGATAGAATTCTTTGGAGGGTGTAAAAGGCCTTGAAGGTAAGGTGGAAGATGATCCCTTGTGCTACTAGAGACCTAGTTATCCCCCTTTGAGAGTGAAATATGTGTATCTGCACATTCTTATGATATTTTATTGATTGGGCCTCTGTTAGCAAGATACACCTTATCTAAATAGCTAAGGTGTTATCGTGTTTGATGTATTTTTCTTGTATCAAGCTAGTGACACCATTCAACTTATTACTTTAGAAATATCAACAATTATCATGTCTTACTGTGTGACTGTTTTCTTGCCAAACTTTGATAAAAAAAAATCAAATTAGATAAAATCCCATAGAATCATGCAACTAATCTACAAAAATCTGCACTTAACTATTTTGTAACACAATTGGTAGTGGGAACTAACTCTTCTGACTCTATAGCATAAAGTGACGGGAGAATCTTTTGGTAGGGTGGTGATCATTCAAAATTTTGGAAGGGCAGTAAATTCTGGTTCTCCCCTTGGTAGTAATGGCGGTAGGTTGGGTGTTGTTGTCACTGCTAGTCAGGATTTGTCAGCCTATAGTGGGGTTGTGGGCTTTGATGGTGGGTCCTCTTTTTTGTCTTTTATTTTAGACTCCTTTGGCTTGGATGGTGTACCTCCCAAACTTTGTGTGGGGGCCTCCTTTCATAATGTGAGTAAGTCCTCTTCCCCTCATCTAGAGATTCCTCGAAAAGGTGTTGATGGTGAAGGACATAAGCATTTGGAGGTCTTATCAAATGGACCAAGCTGGTCTAGTTTTTTGGGTGCTAAGCCTGAAGGGAAGAGCTCTTCGGTGGCGATCAGCTTTCAAGCGAATCCAGTTACAGGAGAATACTCAGTGTCAGTTCCTGACTGCATTATTGAGAACCGGTTGGTTTTGATGGACCTTACTTTGGTTGGGAAATTTATGGGGCCTCGCCCTAATGTTGAGTTGGTCTGTAATCTTGCTTCTAAGCATTGGAGAACGAAAGGCCAGGTGGAAGTCGCTGCAATGGCGAAAGGTCTTTTCTCGTTCTCTTTCACTTGTAATGAGGACATGGTCATTGTTCTTACTGGAGGAACGTGGTTAATTGATAAGTAATCCTTGGTTCTTAAGAAATGGGAGGCGGTTTTTAACCCCAGTTCTTGTTCCTTTTCATCGGCCCCTATGTGGGTGAGATTGGTAGCTTTACCTTTGGAGTTTTGGGATGAGCAAGTGTTTGTAGGCATTGCCAATTTTTTTGGTAAGCTACTTTGTATTGATCAAATGACTGCCTCTACGAAGAGGTTAGTTTATGCTCGGTTTTGTGTGATTGTTGACCAATCTGCGGACCTGCCTGAATGTGTGATAATTAACTCGATGTTGTGGGGTTGGAACCAATCGATTGAGTATGAATCTATTCCTTTTTCCTGTTTCCACTATAAAAAGGTTGGTCATTGGGAAAAGAAATGCTCATCAAAGGCAAAGCTTGTCCCACCCCAACCGCATGTGGAATGGAGGGAGAAACAAAATGATTTGGTTGTTGGTGTTGTGCTTGGGGCTGAGAATGTCAAGCTTCAAGAGCTGCCGAAGGATTTGGTTTTGGATACCTCTAGTAAGGAGGGGTTTTTTTTGAGTGGTATGATTGTTGAGGCTATTGCCCCTCAAAATGTTCAAGTTCCTGCAAGGGACATTCAGTTGGTTGAGGAAGGGGAAGTGGTTGCCGGTGTGGAGGCTTCTACTATTTTAGGGGAGTCTAAAGCAGTTGATGTGGCATAAGTTGTTAAGGACCTTCAATCTATGGAGACTATAGAGAAAGTTAAGGAACAACCTTAATTAGTGACTTCTCCCATTAATGGGCAGAAGGGTGGTTTGGAGGCGATTTTCAAGGACCCGTCGGGGGTTTTATCCAATCTGGCACTCACTTCTTCTGTCAATGATTGTGGGATGGCATGCTTGCAACAAGTTAAGGATCCTCCTTTTTCTCCGGTCAAGACTAGAAATAGGAAGAAGAATTTTTCAACTCAAGGGGTGGCTACTAGGAATTGATCAAAGGTTGATTGTGGGTCAGAACCAAGGGGAAGAGATAGACCCACTTCACTTCAGAGTAGGGAGAGAGAAAATCAAGCTGATATTGCTAATGGCTCCTAGAAAACCTTTTTTGAGATGTGTTCCAAGGGATCATCTCAGACTCCTCAATGAAGATTCTTTCTTGGAAAATTTGAGGGTTAAATAACCCTCACAAATAGGATCTCCTTGCTAATCTAGCGAGGGATCATAAACCTGATGTGGTCTTGATTCAAGAAATGAAAATTCCTATAGAAAGGTTGGAATGCCTTAAGAAAATACTATTTAAGGAGTGTGGCCTTCATGGTTTTGATGCAAACACTGCTTCGAGGGGCGTGACTACTTTCTAGAATATGAAAGTTGTGTTTGGTAAGGTTGTCTTTGGTATTTTTAATCATATTGCTACCACTTTTCATCATACTATAAGTGATTTTTCTTGGGTTGCTTCTAATATTTATGCGCCTAATGTTAGAAGTGCTCGAAAGCATTTTTGGGGGAATTAGTGTTCTTTCAGGGCTAATTTCCCCTCTGATCATTTGTTGGTTATGGGAAACTTTAATACTCCGTTGAGTTTTGATGATAAATTGGGGGGCTCTCAGATTGATGATAAGAGCAGGTTTGACTTAATGTCTTTTGTTAATGACAATGCTCTGTTTGATGTGGATCTACAGGGAGCCTCTTACACCTGGTTGAACCGTCAGACGAGTGATGCTTTAATCTAGGTCAAACTGGATAGGGAACTTCTTTCTCATGAATGGTTGGCTCATTTTTCTTGCTCCCTATCTGCCTTGACTAGGTTGGGGTTGGATCATTTTCCTATCTCCTTGTCGGCTGAGGTGGCTAGTCAAAGGCGCTCCTTTCCTTTTTCGTTTGAAAAAATGTGAATGTCTCATCTAGATTTTAAAGCTAAGCTTGTTGCGTGGTGGGATATTCAGGTGGATGGGTCGGCCATGTACAGGGTAGCGAAGAAGCTAGCGGCAATTAAGGTCAATGTGAGGAATTGGAATAAGGCCTCCTTTGGAAATATCTTCTGAATATTCCAATATGGTTTAAAACTAGCGAGGTTTTATCCAAGGGGGTTTGATTTAAGGTAGTTTGATCAAACCCTCTTCAATTGGAATGCTTTAAATGGAAATTTTTAGGCTTAAATCATTATATTTTCTAAAAATATGTGATTTCAGCAAAAATCTATTCCTCCCAAAAATTGTAAACCAGCTTTGTGGGATCAAATTTCATCTCCAATTCATAAAAATCTCCTCGAAAACACTAGTGACCTAAAAATATAGTAGTGCAATATCCATAGAATACTAACTTTAAATCTCAAACTGCAAGACCATATCTTCAACATTAGAGGAATGTGAAGCATTCTCCCAAACAAACTTTAAAACAACTTCCTAAATAAAAAATACTTAAGCAACTTGTGGAGGCTAGATCTTTCTTTCAGCAACACATGCTTTATCAAGAGCCAAAAGAGAGAGCATAAGACATACTATAGACCTTCAAAAATATCTCTCTACTATAAAAAATACTTCTAATGCTTCTAATCCTCATCTTAATATATCATTATGAAACCAACTTTGTTGATAGAAACCATACTCAATGCTTCTTAGATAAGACATGACATCCAACCATGAACTTTAGTAAACATAAGATAAGGCATGAAATCCAATCATGAACTTCAACAACTCTTCTTAGATAAGGCATGACATCCAGTCATGAACTTCATCAACTCTTCCATACATCAATGCTACCCCAAACTGAATATAGTCAACAATGACAACCAATGCCAAGCAACCAAGTGATGATACCAGGGACTAACAATCTTCCTTACTTCTCAAGTGCTGACAACATGACAACCACAACCAATTCACCAAGTGTTGTCATTAAAGACAAAAAACAATTGATGTCAACATCAATGACAACCACTATAAAAAATGCAATAATCTTCATAAAATATTGACTTCAAAGGCAACCAAAAATCAGTGTTGACGTCAACTGGGCCAACAATCTCCTCAAGTGTTGACATCAATGACAACTTCTAACAATATCCCTCTTTGGAATTGATGGAAACACACCTGCTCACTCTCCCCCTTTGACATCAGGGAAAATGAGTCATTCACTCCTATACAAAACAACATGACATTCTCTAGAACTTTAGGGACAAATGGTAAAATATCTTCAAATGAAGCAACAACAAATTCTCCCCCATTGAAAAACAACACTTCTTATATGTGTATATATAATATCTGCACATCTACACCAAACTCCCCATTACTACCAACTCCCCTTGAGAGGTAACACACACCAATCTAGGAGAAAAAAATGATATGACATGATTTTCTTCCCCTAGGAAGATGCACCATCTTATGCATCTAGTTAGAAAAACAAGGGGTATAAACCCTAACTTCTACTAGAGATACTCAAAAGTATCCTTTGAAAGTGCCTTTGTGAAGATATCTACAACTTGATCCTTGGTAGGCACATACTCCATTTTGACTTCACGCTCTGCAACCTTCTCTCTCAAAAAGTGATATCGGATTGAAATGTGTTTAGTCCTTGAATGCATTATCGAATTCTTAGAAATATTAATAGCACTGGTATTATCACACAATATAGGAATGGGTTCATCATAAACCACCTTCACATCCTTCAAAGTTTGCTTCATCCAAAGCACCCGAGTGCAGCAAGATGTTCAAGCAATGTATTAAGCTTTTGTAGTGGATAAAGATACCGAGTCTTTCTTTTTACTAAACTAAGAGACCAATCTCTCCCATAAAAAAATGTACTTCCACTTGTACTTCTTTGGTCATCCACACAACCTACCCAATTAGTATTAGTATAGGCACTCAAAGAAAATTTATTATCCTTTTTATACCACATGCCATAATCTGGAGTTCCCTTCAAGTATTTGAAAAATTATTTTCATAGTTTTTTTATGAGATTTATTAGGATTGGCTTGAAATCTAGAAACCAAACATACCACATGCATGATATTAGGTCTAGAAGCAGTTAAATACAGTAAACCTCCAATCATAGACCTATGAAGAGTCTGATCAACTTTCGAAGACTCATCAGACTTTCTTAAGTGACAACCAATCACTATAGGAGTACCAATTGATTTGGAATCTTCCATCCCAAATTTCTTCAACATCTCCTTGACATATTTAGCTTTAGAAATAAATATACCATTATCTTGCTGAATAATTTGGAGCCCAAGGAAGAAATAAAACCCACCAATCCTTGACATCTCAAATTCTTTTTGCATTTCTTCAGCAAACTTCTTACACATATCATCATCTCCACCAAAGATGATTTCATCAACATATACTAACACAATAAATAACTTGTATTCCTAAACCTTAATATACATATTACTACTTGCACCACCTTTCTTGAATCCTTGTTGAAGTAGGTACTTGTCCAATTTGGCATACCAGACTCTGGGAGCTTGCTTAATACCATAAAGAGCTTTCTTAAGTCTACAAACCATGTCCAGATCTTCTAATAACTAGAAACCATATGGTTTCTCAATATATACCTCTTCCTCTAGATCACCATTTAGGAAAGCTGACTTGATGTCCATTCGATATACTTTGTAGTTCTTATGAGTAGAAATAATAAGAAACATCCTTAAAAGTCTCCTCAAAAATAATTCCTTCAAATTGTGAGTAGCCCTTGCAAACCAATCTGGATTTGTTCCTTACCACTTCACCATCTTCATTCAACTTATTCTGGAACACCCACTTAGTTCCAATCACATTTTTATCAACAAGTTTGGGAACTAAATTCCAAGTTTGATTCTTCTCTATTTGGTCTAGCTCTTCTCCCATTGCTTCTATCCAATTATCATCTTTTTTGACATCAACAAAGTTATTGGGCTCAAATGTTGATAATAGAAACATATTTCCTTGTTCAGTTTCCCTTGCAAACTTTCTTCTTGTTAGCACACCTTCATTTTTTATCTCCAATGATCTAATCTACAGAGTGGTTCTTTTGCACATATTTTGTTGGAGTTTTGAGATTCTTCACTGGTTTTAGTTCCTTTTCTTATTTATCTTCTATTTCTTCTTCTTCTTTTTCAATCTAGAGAAGCATATCAGATCTAGAAACCTTAAGTTCTTGTGAGATTTGACACAAGTCTTCATCTACTTTGAAATTTATGCTTTCAATCATTTTCCCAATCTCTTGTTGTAGCATATGTATGCCTTGCTCCTAGTTGAGTAACTAAGAAAAATTTCTTCATCACACCTTGAATCAAACTTTCCAAGGTCTCCTTCATCTTTGCTGATGTATCATCTACTGCCAAATTTTTTGAAGTATTTAACAGTGGGAGGCCTTCCATACCATAGCTCATAAAGGGTCTTAGTGCTATTAACCCTCAACTAAAATTTGTTGAGAAAATAGACAACAATGTGAACTGCTTTTTTCTAATACATGTTTATTAGATCAACATCCTTCATCATTGTCCTGGCCATCTCTTGCATAGTTCCATTCTTCCTTTCTACTACCCCATTTTTCCAAGGGCTCCTAAGAGCAGACAAATATCTCCTAATGCCATGTTCTTCACAAGACTTTTCAAATTCATATGAAGTAAATTCACCTCCTTTGTTAGACCTTAAAAATTTGATCTTAATATCCATTTCATTTTCAAAATTTTCTTTAAAAATGTTAAACTTATCAAAGAGTTTTTATTTCTCTCTTAAGAATGTAACCCAAGTCATTCTAGTGTGATCATTTACAAGCAACATAAAATACCTTTCACCTTGTTGACTCCTTGTCCTTGTAGGTCTACATAGATCAGTGTGTACTAGCTCCAATGACATTGTAGTAGAGTAGTCCTTGCTTTTGAAGCTTGCTTTTGTTTGCTTTCCCATTTGATGTTCATTGCATAAAGTGTTTGCAGGCTTGGTTATTCTAGGCATATCTCTCATAGCATGAGAGGAATTGATCTTTACCATATTGTCACAATTGATGTGTCCCATTTTTTTGTGCCACAACCAACATTCTTTGGACTGAACCAATAATCAAATTTTCCATTAGCCTCCTTTAAATGATAGACATTACCATTTGTCCTTGTACCTTCAACAATGAATATTCCAAAACTTACCTTTCTGATTTCACATCCATTAGCATGAAAAGTAAGATTGTATCCTTTGTTGCACATTTGACTAACACTTAGGAGATTATGTTTCAAACCTTTGACATAAAGTACATATTTAGTTGTGTTCTTTCCATCAATTGTTATATCACCTTTTCCACAGATTTGTGTTGACTTATCATCACCAAACTTGACAACACCACCATTAGCCTTTTTGAGAATGATAAACTTACTTTTGTCACCAATCATGTGGTGAGAACATCCACTATTAATTACTGAAGCATTTGCTTCTTCTTTTTCATGAAAGGTAGTCCATACTGCCATTGATATTTCATTAACTTTACTATTATGCAAAGTACCAGACCTCTTACAATCTCCAAAATTGTTCTTTTTGCCTCTCAAGACCATGAAAATATTTTCATCATTTTCATCATTATCTTCATCTTCAGAGGAACAATTGATTTCTTTAGAATAGAAACCTCTTTTGATTTCCTCTCTTTTGTTATCATCAACAAATTCTTTATAGGGACATTTAGATGCAAAATGACCAATTCTTCCATAATTGAAGCACTTGAAAGGTAACTTACCTTTGTATTTTCCAGTGCCTTTCTTCAATCTTCTCACAAAGTTTGCTTCAACTTCATCAAAGTTTGCTTCAACTTCATCAAAGTCATCATTTTTGTCAGCAACCTCATCTTCAATATTTTTGTTAGCTTTGAATGCAGTTTTCATTTTTGGAAAATCTTCATCAAACTCTCATTTCAAAGGAAGTAAGAGCACCAAATATTTCATCTATAGATTATTTATCCAAATCCTTGGATTCCATAATAGCATACACTTTATGACTACATGACCTAGGGAGAGATCTCATAACCTTCTTCATAATTTCATTTTATTTTACTTCTCCACCAAGACCAAAGATGCTAGAGAAAAATTCTTGTACTTAGAGCATATAACTTGCAATGTCTTCATCTTCTGTCACTTCAACGTCTCAAATCTGCTCTTGAAAATCTAAATCTTGGATTGCTTAACTTTTGTATCACCTTCATAGATATTGTTGAGCTTTCCCTGGAAATCTTTAGCAGAACTATAATTCATCACTTTCAAATTTGAATAAGCCAAACCACACAAGAGAGCATTCTTAGCTTTGGCATTGCAGTCATATAATTTAATTTCAACTGGATTAGCTGGAGGAGTAGCAGGAGAAACATATCCATCCTTGACTGACTGCCAAACACCAAACCCTAAAGAGTTTAGGTATCCTTCCATTCTCAATTTCCAGAAAGCATAATTAGTCCCATCAAATCTAAGACCCTTGTATGAACCATCATGTGCCATCCTAGATCTTTGCCTCAAGTTGTTAAGCTTCTTTAGAGGAACTTGGATCTGATACCAATTTTTGAACACACTTGGAGACTGAGAGGGGATGGGGATGAATTAGTCTTATCAAATACTTAAGCCTTTCCAGAAACTTGCAACTCTTTAGCACAATGAAAACTTCTTAACTCAATAAAACCCTTAAACAAATATAGTAGTTAAACTTTCAGCAAAATCAACAACCTTCATCAATGAAAGATACAGCAATTATATCCTTAATCAGATAAACAACAAAGAGAAATAACTAAAGAACACACACATGCACAAGGAGACACTAGATTTATGTGGAAAACCCAATGAGGGAAAAACCACGATGAGAGTTAACTCACAATATAAAGGCTCACTACCAAAAAGGACTTGCAAACCAAGGCTCACTACCTCAGTGAAAAATACAAAGGTCTTGCAAAACTGAAGAAAAAAACAACTCTAGGTGCAAGATACAAGGACCTAATGAGATTCACTATCTTAGAGCAGGATACAAATATTTAGATAAAAATTACAATATTTGTCAACCTAACACTTTGTTGACTAAGGCGTTGTAGCACATTTGATATTTCCTCTTCACAATGTAGCACTAACTATGTTGGTATTCAATACATTCCACACTTTCTTTTTCGCACTTGTACAATACTCCATCTTGTTGCATCCAAAATGACTTTGCATTTATATCCACCGCAAATCTTTAAAAGTTCAATTAGGTCGGCCAAGAAGAAAATAAACAATGAATTCAACAAGTCGGCCACCAAAAGCATAATGTGGTTCTATCCTAAAGATAGAGAGGACCTAAAAAAACATTATTTTATCTTCCAATGTGATCCAAAACAATTCACACACCATGCACACACCAATCTAAGTCGACATCAAAGGAAACATGTAGATGAAATATGAAGCACATAACCAGTCGACCCAAAAACATACTTCCAATTGAATTTACTTGACATGGTCCCAAACAAGATAGGTCAAGACCCAAAACTATCATTACACATCTTCAATTGCTTGTGTATACCTTCAAGCACATGACACAAGCAAAGGAACAAGCCCTGTCGGCTAGATATCCACAAATAACCCAAAAAGCTAACTCAAGACACAATAGGTCACCAAAGTGGACAATCAACAACATGAAAATCACATGGGGATGTTCCATGAATATCCAAACATACTTTCAGCAACTTCTTTCATACCATCAATAGCCACCACAAACCAAATAGGTACAAAACGCTTCATCTAGGAAACACAAAACACATTATCAAAAGATATAAAATTAATAGTTCAACTTTCAAACCACTTCATTACATGAAATTGGAACTGATACACTACACAGATGTTGAGAACACATTCACGAAGCCACAAGAGTAGAGACATCAATATAGAGAAATGTGGAGAATTTCCCAGACCAGTCTAGACAACCAACAACACTGCCAACCATTTGTAACTCACATAAATATCCTTGACAACACTGGTGACTTGAAAAGATAGGAGTACAACATCCAAAAAACACTAACTTTTGAATCCCAAACCACAAGACCATATCTTCAATAGCAAAGGAATGTGAAGCATTCTCCCTCGAACAAACTTTAAAGCAACTTCCTAAACCAAAAACACTTAAGCAACTTGCAGAGGCTAGATCTTTCTTTCAGTAGCACATGCTTTATCAAGAACAACCAAAGAGAGCATAAGACATATTGTAGACCTTCAACAACATCTCTCCACTGTCAAAAAAACTTCTAATGCTTCTAATCCCCATCTTAATATATCATCATGAAACCAACTTTGTTGACAAAAATCATATTCAATGCTTCTTAGATAAGACATGACATCCAACTATGAACTTCAGTAAACATCAGATAAAGCATAAAATCCAATCATGAAATTCAACAACTCTTCCATACATCAATGTTAGCTCAAACTAAATATAGTCAACAATGACAACCAATGCCAATAAACCAAGTAAGGACACCAAGGACTAACAACCTTCCTTACTTCTCAATTGCTAACAACATGACAACCACAACCAATTCACCAAGTGTTGTCATCAAAGACAACCAACAATTAGCATCAACATCAATTACAACCACTGTCAAACATACAAGAATCTTCATCAAATGTTAACATCAAAGAAAACCAACAATCAATGTTAACATCAAATGCCAACAATCTCCTCAAGTGTTGACACCAATGACAACAACTACCAACAAAGTTGAATAGAAATGTGCAAGATTTCTTGAGAAAGGGTTTGATTAAAGAAATTTTGAGTCCTTGTGTGGTACGTATAGTATAGTACCAAAGAAATAAGTCGAGTGGAGAATGCCTACAAGATCAAGAGTAATAAATAATATTAAAATCAATTATAAAATCCCATTACAAAGGATATATGATTTGGTATAAAGTATTTCACAAAGATTAATTTGAAGAGAAGATACCATAAAAAAAAAATTAGATAAGGAGATGAATTGAATACTAAATTTAAAACAAAAAAGGGATTATATAAATGGTATTGATATAATGATTCTTTCAAGCAATATTTATGAGATTGATGAATGAGATATTGTAGCAATATTTGAGCAAGTTTATAATTATTTATTTATATTATATGCTAATTTGTAATAAGACTAAATAGCAATTCCCAAAGCATATAATATTAGTGTTACAAAAGTTTAGAGAGGAAAAGTTGTTGATTAATGTGAAGAAATATAGTTTTATGAAGTTAGAATTTATATACTTGCGATTCGTAATATCATCAAAAGGATTGAATATGGATCTAGAGAAAGTGAGAGCAGTTTTGAGTGGCATACACTTGTAAATGTTGAAGAGGTAAGATGTTTTCATAGTTTTTTTTTTTTTAAATATTCAATAGGAAATTCAGTGGTATTTTTCAAAAATAACTAAGGCTACAAGAAATAATTCAAGTGAACATTTACAGCAACTAAAAGCTTTGATTTATTTAAAAAGGAAATGAAAAAATAGCTAGTGTTGGGATTACCATTCTTAACAAGTATTCTAAGTAGATAGTAATGTAAGTGGAAGTACAATAGGAGTAGTACCAAGTCAAATGGATATAACAATAACTTGTTTTAGTGATAATTTGAATCATGCAAGGAGAAAATAATTAGTGTATGATCAAGAATTTTAAGCTAAAATCTAGGCCTTGAAAAAATAGGTACATTATCTAATACCAAAGGACTTTGTGTTGTATATATAGCTCATAAAGCATTGTAGTACCTGAATAGCCAAGGTAGTTGAAATTACTAGCACATAAGATGGGTTGAATTTATCTAGAGTTATACTTTTGTGTTGAAACATAGGAGAGAAAAGTTAAACAAGGTTGTAGATGAATTAAATAGGTGATAATTTTTTTGATAGAGATGTGATTTGAAGTAGTAGAATGTTATGAATTGAATTAATAATATGAGACTGACTCTAATTTTCAAAAACATGTAAAGAACTTGTGAGCATGGATAAAAGTGGCATGATTATCTAATTTACATGATATATTATTCAAAGGTAGTTAATTGTGTATTCCTAGAAGCTCAATGAGAGATAATTTGATATTTAGGAAAAACATAACAATGGATTAGAAAGATACTTTTGTGATATATAAGAAATTTTCTTAGTAAATGAAAACTGCTTTTGTCAATATATGTATAATTATGTGAATAATTCATACATAATTATAGAATTTATCAACTAGCAAAATGAAGTAGTCAAAATATGAGATGGTATAACCACTATTGATAGTAAAGAAACCTTGGGAGGACATCAATATAAATTTTATATTACCATCTCTTAGAAAATAGAAAGGTTATAATTATATATTTAGGATAGTTGACACATTTTTTAAGATAAATTTTTTCATAGCATGAAAGAAGACAAATTATTTAGTTTATGTAGCTTACTTATTCTCAAAAAAATTATGAGATTGTATGGTTTACCAAGGAGTATAATTTCAAATAGAGACAAAAAAATCGTTAGCTACTTTTGGAAGACATTATGTAAGAAGATAAAGATATAATTATAATTTAATTTAACATATCTCCTACAAATAAATGGACAAACATAAGTAGTGAATAAGAGTTTAGAGAATTTGTTGTGACGTGTAGTAGGAGAGAAGATAGGAAATTAAGACGTGTTCTTAATGAAAGCTAAGTTCTTTTTATAATAGTGTGGTGAATAGGAGTATATGAAAAACACCATTTGTGGTTGCATATGGAAGTATCCCAAGAAATGTTATAGAGTTTAAAGATATCAATAGAATATAGAAAAAAGTCTAGAAGTATAAGAATTTGTAGATTACTTGAAGATAATGCATGATAAGATAAGAAACTAGTTAGAAAATATGAATGGTAGAGATAAGGAGAAGTCTAATTGATATTATGAAACATGTAAATAATGAAATAGATTTAATGTTTAAGAAATGAAATTTTATTATAATCTATGTGTCAATCCAAGGATGTAAACTTGCAAAAGGCATTATGGTTATATGCAAAAGGGCTATAGGTAGTGAGGTGAGTAAAATGAAATGTAGCTAAAAAAATTCACTCTTTAAAAATGCTACATGAATTATGAACACTGCTTTAAACTACTACAAGAATTATAAATAATACTGCTATAGGGACTATTCAAGCCGCTACAAGAACTATCAAAAATACTAATACTACTATAGAAACTACACATAGGTGATGGTGAGTACAATATTACAAAATAAAGAATTAAAAACCACATAATAATTTTATTATAAGTTGAAAAGCATGTAAATGAAATAAATTGATAATTAATAAATACATAATCTTATGCTAAATCAATATGCTTTTATTCATATTTTTCACACCTCAAATATGAAAACTAAGACCACAATATTTTTAAATAAAATCACACATAATGAATGATCAAAATATAAAAAAATATCACCGTGTCTCATTAGAGGGGGCCTTCCTCTTCTTCCTTGGGGTGGTTGGAAGAATTTATTACGAACTCTTTAAAAATCCAATGATTTTATCTATTATACTATTTTGAAAAATACATACAGTTCCATTCTACTCTATTACACTTTATAGTTCCATTCTCATACATCACATTTTATAGAGGTGTTTTGGCCAACAAAATATAAACTATTAACTTGAAATAGGAGAGTTTGTTTGCCACAACTGTAGGATATATTTTTGGCCTATAGTCACAACAAATTTATTAGTTGCAATAATAAACAATACACATCATTTTATCTCATGACATTCTACACCATATGAGTATAAAAATTGATCAACATATGTTATAAGAATATAATTGATATCCAACTTAAACAAATAATTACTTAAAAAAGATTAATAGTTGGAATTAAATTTTGGATAAGTGTAGTCATGACTATAGGAAGTTTTTTGTCAAGTCTATCGTCTCCACCTTCATTAACATGTTGCAAGATTTATTTTATCTAGCTAAAATAATAATGGTTATTAGTAAATACAATCCAATAATTAATTTTCATATTTGACTTTAAGACTAAATAAAATATCTCTTATTTCAATTTAATTATATGTTGTGAAAGTTGTTAAAAAGGTATGATCAAAGATATGATATAATATGAAAATGGATCATGAAGGTGGGAACTATAAGATATGAAAATGAATAAAATATGGAATAAATTGGACATAAATGAAGCTCATCACTAATGAAAAATTATTATACAAGGATTTTGTGGTTGTAATGGAGAAATTAAACAACCTCTAACTTCTAGATTACATTACATGAAATGACGAGAGAAGTAGAAATGATTATAACAAGAATTTATGGACTACATAAAATGAAAGTATTGCAATGGTAAATTGGATGTAGAAATGGAAATAGAAGAAAATGAAGAACCTAGCACTAGAGGATGGAGCTCACTATCTTGGATGTTGTCAAGATGCACAAACATCCATGTGATGCACTATGGTCCTTTTCACACATTATCATCCTACAAAGTTAAAAAACTAATTGTTTCTTAATATTTTTATTCACTTGCACACCAAGAAACAAGGATAACAAAGACAAAAAGCTAGGAGGTACCAAATGATATAGAAATACTAAAAATTTAATCTATATACTTTAAATTATAAATACAAATGAAAAGAGAGAGATGTGATGACATAAACTACCATGTGAGTTGATCCTTGGAAAAAATGTAGCTTGGACTAAGAAAATGGTTGGGCCTATATGGGAGCTTGCAAATAATGTTCAAACCCCTACTTTGGTATTTTGACCTCCATAAGATGTCAAATAGAAAGTAAATATTAAATGATATGTGCTCTTATCCTATGTGCATCTAGAACTAAGATTTATGATAATAAATTTAAAAGTATTAGTTCCTAGTCTATTGAGAAGAATACCCTAGTGTGTATTAGATTGAAAAAGAGGAGGTGATGGTCATCAAGAGATATACCAATATATATATTGAAGAAAATATGATAAAGATAATATTATAATAATATTTAAAAAATAATGAAACCTTGTTGGGACAAAATTTCTAGTGTGATGTAGAAGATAGAAGTGACCATAAGGAGTTATTAATGGAAATCTAGTAGCATGCAACTTTTGAAAGCTTCAACAATAGAGTTGTGTTTAACCAAGAGAGCCGAGAGAAAGGAGAGAGATATGTTTATTGGTGTTGGGGAGGACTAAAATCAAAGAGATATATTTCCAAAAGGATTCCTTGGAAGATGAAGGGTTTGATTAAGATCATGAAGGAACTTTTTATATAGGAGAGTATCATAGTAGGTGGTAGTAGGTAGTTGTGTGGGAAACCAATGTTTAAATTTGTGAAATTATGGAATCCTAGCACATCATGCGAATGTATACACATCATGACAATGTCCTATATAAATCATTAAAAATTTTAAATGTGGCTTCATATTTACAAGGAAAATCAAAATATGATAAATAACTTTGGTAATCTAGTGAGTGAAAAGGATAAGGTTGAGGCTAAAATTTTCCCTAAAACATGGTAGGGGACTAAATAATGAAGCAAGCCCAAAACATAACATGAAATTAAAAGGATATACAAATTTCTACATTACATTTTTACCCCACTTTAGTGAGTTGATAACATTAGGTAATAAACTATATTGAAGTATACAAATGAAATTCTAGAAGTAAATAATATAAAAAAAGTATACTCTAAAAATGATGTTATATAGGATGCAAAAATATCTTCAAGTGGAGTAACCATGGGCCCAAGCTAAGAACCTACAAAAAAATACATTAAATGATAAAAAAACTATAATAAAACAGTATTAGAAAGAATAAACCTGCAAAACCATTATGTTAGAACATATCAAATATATATATGGAAGCATGAAAAAAATAAAACCTATTAAAAAATGTGTTAGAAACACATAAATCCACGTAATAAATTATAGAAAGAAAAATATAATACATGAACAACATGTGCACAATGGGAAAAGGCACATAGAAAACAAACAAATAAATTTTTGGGTCATTATTTAAGATACCTAGATGTGGAAGTAGTCTTGATTCTTTTCATTATCCCTAAAATATAATGAAATCCAAAAGATTAAATACATAATTTATTCTATGGTGAGAAGAATGTAACAAGTTGATTGATTGTTTCAGAGAGAGAATGAAATAATACATAGAAAGAGAAAGGGAAAAAATCAATAAAATATAACTCATGACTTAGGATCTAGCTTTATTTTTCACTAGAGGTCATGAGTAGATAATGTAGAGAAAGGAAAATTATGAATAAGAATGGCATGAGTCAATGTCTAGCTTACTTTTTCACTAGGAGTCATGAGAAGATAATGAAGTGCAAATGATTTTTTTAAGAAGAATGACATGACTTAGGGTATAACTTACTCTATTACTAGGATTCATGAGAAGAGAATGCATGAAAATGGAAACATCATTCGAGCACAAGATCCTACACACCACTTCTTGATTGGATTCTCAATCCTCAAAAATAAACTTGAGGCTTAGCCTCCTATACAAGTCATTCATCATACAAACCTTCATAATATAATTAACCATCTAATCCTACCTCATCTAAACATTCACTAAGGATTTTCTCCAAGGACTATTAGTAAGGAATAAATATAAAAAAGGATAAATTTGAGGAGTTGTGCAATATCCCTTCTTAGGTACTGTCATCCTTTAGCAAGTACAAGCATGTTGTTGGTAATGGAGCTATTCCATTGAACCATATTTAGGTTGTTCAAGTACCTCTTAACACTAAAATTTCCATAAATTAAACCATATAAGAAGCTAAACAAAGACATTTCATGAGATCCATACAATCCATAAGGTCCAAGATCCCTAAAATATTAAGATCCAAATATTTTCTAATAGTCAGAGCAAGGGCTTAAAGAAATCTATCCAAGATCTTATTGATATGGTGAAATTAAAAAAAAAAAAAGTACATCCATGTTGTCAAAGAAATAATCAAGGATATTTGAAAAAATCATTCCAAAGAATGATCAACCTATCCCACAACCAAGTCAAGGTCAAAGTAGGCTAATGTCATCCATCATATAACAATTGCCCCTTTCCATGATAAAAATATTGATTGCATTGAACATATAAACAAGCAAGTCTCTATTGATCACACCAACCATATGGATATGAAAGTCATAATTTATAATATTAATCATATAAACAATCAACTTTTATCAATCTAATTTCCTTGTAGATGAGAAAATTGAAAGCTCTAATGATTCTTGGTTGTGCATTGATAGGAACACATCATTTTTTCAAAATTAACAAGTATCCTATCACAAACAAAAAATGTCAACTCATTAATTACAAAGAAAAAGGATTAGAAATTTATGATCAAGGCATCATAGAACTATACTAGTTTATATAAACAATGGTCACTAAGGCATCTGATACAAATTTTCTAATGAGAAACTTAATGATGTTACCAATAATTTAATGATTATTGGAGTAATTTTATCTAATTCAAAATTAAAATAGAGACTATCCATAGTCCCTATGAAAATCTTGCTGCCATAAATCCTTTCACTGATACTACTATTCATGCCTTCAACCTTGACCTCTAGCATCCTAAACCCATGGATTAAAAAATAATAATCATGCATCATTTGTTAATCCAAAATGATGAACCATCATAAATATCATGAGAGTCCAAGATAAAATCTTTCCAAGGGATCATCACAAAGGATTTTAACTTAATCTAGATGCACCAATATATGAAGAAAATAATTTAAGGATCACAACAAAGTAAAAATCAACATGAAACACCAAATAAAAATTATGAAAAAAATTAAAATGAATCCAAAGGGAAACATAAGTTCACAATAGAAAAATGGAAGCAAAAAAGCAAAGTGGATCCCAAAAATAAAAATAAAAATAAAAATCTAAGTGAAGCAATCAATCAAAATGTAACAAATTTTTGAAGGACTTATTTTGCATGTACAAGGTGTGCTCTATATTTACATTCATTACTAATCCTAGCATGCAAAATTCCATGATCCAATATGGAATATAAGGTTGTTCCAGTTCTAATCTCAATACCAATCCAAAATTCAAATCCACATCTAAAATATCCAACTCCACCTTTAAGTCGAAAAATCCCCCATTCCAATCCAAATATCTAAATCTTATCTCTAAATTCCACAACCCTAAATCAAAAATCACAAATCAAAATCCAAATCCAAAAATCCCAAATCCGAATTATGTCATAACTTGGAAGAAAATTTCTACCATAAGGTTTATGATGACACCTTATTGAGATGATCACATTCAGATAAATATAACTCAATTATCAAAGAGGATAACAACATCTATGAATTATATACTAGTGGCATGATATTAGAAAAATAATTACTTATAACAAGTTATTATTGGCATGTCATGATATGATCATATAAGTTAGCTACACCAAATGGATATGACCTTGAAGAATCCTTGAATTTTAGGAATTATAATCAATTTCATAAAAGATGATAATATCATCCAAGCAATCAATAAAATAAAAACAAATGTAAGGAGAAAAATCATCTGATAGTGAAAAAAAATCTTATGGTGCCTTTGGAAAGTAACATGATAAAAATCCATTCTTTAGAATCATAAATAAATCAATTTTCTATATGTAATTTAAATTTGGGGGAATGTCAGGGTGGTGGGCCTAGCTCGATTAGATAAAGCATCTTGTTGTAGGCAAGAGGTCACGAGGTCCAGTCTCCCCACTGTCCTTATGGTATCAGAGGGCATGTTGCGCCAGCGCCACCAATCATGTGAAAAAAGTTTACTAGGCGCACTGCAATTTATAGGGGGACAAATACCTGACTGATTCTTGTAGTCTAAAAAAAATTTGGGGAATGTCAGGGCGGGGGGCCTAGCTTGATTGGCTAAAGCATCCTATTGTAGGCAAGAGATCACGAGGTCAAGTCTCCCCACAAACTTGTGGCATCAGAGGGCGTGTTGCGCTAGCGCCACTGGTCATGTGAAAAAAAGTTTACCAGGTGCATTGCAATTTATAGGAGGGTAGATACTCGACCAATTCCTTTAGTCTAAAAAAATAAAATAAAATAAAATTTGGGGGAATGTTCATTCTATCATACCTATATATTTAACTATACCTATTCATTTATCACTCTTATGAATTCCATAATACCTATCCATACCATCATACCCATCCCCTATCACCCTTTTTTGAACATGACAAGGACAAGAGAAAAAACATTAAAATTTGATTTAGAAACTTCTTTATATGTCAAATCTTTAATGCATACTCTAGTAATCTATCATAATTTACATTCTAGTATACTATCAAAGGTTATCAAACAAGTTTTACAACAAGCAATTCAACCACATATTGGTGTCAATAAACATTTCAACATAGCATCATGAATGGAAGATATAGAATGAGGCATGATAATACTATGTGATGTAGTCCTTGGAGATCTCATCATGAATCCTTCCATTAATCCATCCCCCATCCATTCCATCCTGAATGCTTCAACCATCAATGTTGAACCCCACATCTGTTCCATCCAATATCTATCAATACCTCAAGAATTCCATCTAGTGTTTATCAACACCTTAACCATTCCATCAAATCTTCCCTTCATCCTTGTCACTAGACTTGGTTTTCCTTGTTATTGGTTAGTACAAGAAATTGCCAAGATCCCAAGTAGTTCCAAGCAATTCCAAACCACTCCAAACCAATCCAAATTTGATCTATAAATTCAATCTAAAATCCAAATATCCAAGAAATACAAATACAAATACAAAGTAGAAGCATACAAATAAATCAGCCCAAGTAGTCCAAAACACATCTAAAATAATCTATAGGTTTTATTCGTAGTATTTCTATAATCGTTGTTTAGTTTTAAATAAATAATTATATCATTATTGGGATATATCATTCCAATCCTTACAATGATTTCAAGATACATTGTCATTCCCAAATCGAAAATTCTATCATCATCAATCAATCTTCTATTTTTAATTGGACTTAGGGAAAACTCATGTTTGTCTTTTCTCTCATGTCTTCTTACTTTCTTACATATTCTTGTTTTCTTACATTTGCGAGTCAATCCGTGGGGCATATCATGACAATATTATCTTGGTTTTTCTATATCATGGTGCATCCTATCACATATTAGCTTAGGTTTTATTTCTACAACACATGACAATAGTTTCATCATGGTTTCCATATCATGGTGCATCCTATCATATGCTATAATAAATTAGGCTTCTCCAATATTTGAAATTATGAGTAAGATTCATAACATTCATCATCCCATCATTAACACTCATTCTCATTTTCCTTCTTATACATTTCTTCTAATTACATATCCAAAACTAAACTTTCTTCTCACTCGTTCTAGCTCACCACATTCACTTTTACCCCATCCATTTATAAATTAACTATCCATTTACTACCCTTTTTCTCATTTTGATTGTACATCTATATCTTTCATCCCTATATGCTCTATTGAGGGGGCATCTTCTAACCATCATGCCACTTGGGAAATCCTATTGCATCCATTCTTCATCTTCTATTTTATTTGAAAATCCAATACTTCTTTTTGTCACAACACCCTTTCAAAGAGGGGAAAATGTAGACCTAGATTTTCCAACCTTAATTAAATGCTACATGTTATGATTAATCCTACACATCGATTCATCTTAGATAATTTTCTTTAACATCACCATCTTGATTAATTAATCTAATTAATTTATTTATTGCACCATGTATTCCACCATATTCCATTAGCTAATTAATTATTTAGCTAATTATCAATCAAATATATGTCAATTAATTAATTACACTATGTTAATTAATTAATCACATTTTAACCCATGAAAATTACATATTTTACTAATTAATTTATCATTATTACTTAATTAATAAATTCCTAACTAACTCCATACACACATAATTAATTAACTATCCTTTCATCACCCCATAATTAACTCATTATCAAGAATCAATTTCTTCCAGTCGTCAAGTGATGCAAGTTGTTAATTCCTAGATTTAATAAATCTTGCACATTCCTAAATCAAATAAATCAATTAAACCAAAATTCATGCAAGCGGTTTTAAGATGAACTCAAATTATTTTTAAATTAAAAAGAAAAATAAAAAAGCAAACTCAAGTTTATAAATCAAGTGAATTAATTATAGCCATTCATTTCTTCATCCAAAAACTTATAAGTTTATCTCTCTTTTCACCAATCTTGATTATCTCTCTAAAAATCCATCTAATCTCTAAAAATATTGATTTAATCTTGATCATATGCTATTCATTGTATCAAAATTCAATGTTGCAAAGATATTGCATGACCATTTGAGCAACCACAACAAATCTTCTTCTCAAAATAGAATAAGATCAATTATAAGTTCACGTTATTTTCACAATTGTATTAAATATTTGTTGTTTCGTTTCTTTATTATTATTAGTTCTCATGCTTAAACCAAAATATAAAAACTATTAAACTGAACAATGCTTTCATATATTTTAAACAAAGTGCTCGCATGAACACTCTTAATGAGCATTGTAGCTCATTGGACCATCTTACACCCCCCACAAGAGAAAAACCTACACACCTACATCATTCATTTTTCTCACTGATAACAAGTTCCATATAAAACCACAAATATGTAAACACATCATTGATCCTCTCCATATTTCCATCTAGGAATATGATAAAAAAATATTTTATGGCCAATAATATTTAAGTGAGAGTATGTACACCTTCCTAGCACCATATTATTCATACTTAGAGAACCACTCATAATGGGAGGTTATATGGAAGGAAGAACCTAATTCAATCAGCCACACACCTTTTAATGCATGAGTTGCCAAAGGTTGTGTTAAAATCATTTGCATCATCTTGATAAGACTTTCATTTTCTTCATTTAAATCATTTTTTATTTTCTTCTTCTCCTCTTTGTAGTTTGTATAATAGTGCACAAGCTTACAATAGTTCCAACACTTAGCCTTGCATTTTTTAGGAGGTTTTGATCTCTCACAAGATTTGGTTCTTAAATTTTATCTCTTCTTGTCCCTCTTCTTGCATTTCTCTTTTGGTATTTGATGAAATAATAGGGCCTCCTTTATTGATTCAATTTTTTTTTCCAAATTTCCTTGAAGAGTAATGTTTCCACTACCTCATCCATTCTGAGCTTAGAGTTAGTTCTCCTAATGACTATCATAAGGTGATCCCACAATTTTGGAAAAGAATAAAAAAATATCATATAATAATCCTTCTCCTCCATATTCTCCAAAAAGCATAATTAGTTCATGATCAAATTGATCTCATTCATGTGGTTGGATATAAAACCACCATCCTCCATCTTAAGGGTATATAACTTAGTTATTAAGAAAAAAATATTTACTGGGGATTTAACCTAATAAATTTCTCCTAAATTATTCTAAAGAGCTTATGTAGTGGCTTCTTTATGCACAATTAACAACACAAAAAATTACAAGAAAATCCTAATACATCCCTTCATTTTTTTTTGTTAATATGTCCTACTCATTTTGTTGTATTGTAACAAAATTAGATCTAGCTATCACAACCCATAGATCTCTATTTATGAGCATATCCTTGATCTTGAGCTTCTACGACCCAAATTTTGTGCTTGTAAACTTCTCCATCTCTATCCTTGATGTGCTTTTCATTCTTAGTACTTGACAATATATCCTAATAAGCAAGCTCCCAATCAATCCAATATTAGTACAAAAACATTATCCTTAACACCTAGAACCTGAGGTGATCGATCTCCAATTCCAAATGAAATGAAGTAATTGTATGAAGTACATTCCTACACTAAATTTTGGGGAAGTTATATGCAAAAATAATTAGTGTTAAAAGTATAAAAGATAATACACAAAGATATTATACCATAACAAGATGATTTACGTGGAAAAACCCTTTTAGGAGAAAAATCCCACACTCCAAAGTAAAAATAATTTTATTATTCAATAGCTATGAGGCCACAATACAAGTCTCAAGATATGCCTTTATAGGAGTATCACTGAAATTTATATTTCAAAACTTATTTCCAATAACATAACACTACTTGAAAATCAATCACACATACTCTATTCACTACCACCAATAAATAATCAAACATTAAACCAAAAATCAAGAGTGGTTTTACAAAATCATGAATCAAAATAATGACCCAAACATAGTGCCATATCTATCCCAAATTCATATGCCCAAGTTGGTTGTGGTATTCCAAGCTATTTTCAAAATATGTTCTTCTAATTGTCAGAGATTCTATCATATGTAACTCCTCAATTTGGGCACTCAATTTCATTATATTAAAGCCCATCAAAATATGAATTATAACTTATAATAATGTTGGCCAATATTTAATTTAAATCACATACAATCATGTTCTTATACATCATAATACTTTTTCATAAGTAACTCTCATCTTATAATTTCATAATGACATTAGATGCTCTTACAACCTCTTACACACTTCCCAAAGTATATGACACATGGAAAATAATTCCAACATAAATTGTGATGCCTCATTTCCCATGTGAAATAAAAATAAATAAATAATTGATAAATAAAAATATTGGGATGCAATATTGATAAACCTTTCTCAACATGAAATAAGGGATAGTGAAGGAAAAAACTTTATTTACCTTAATCAAGAAAATCATTCAAAAGGACTTTGAATTAAGGAAAGATGCATAAAATCCATTTAATTTGTAATTTTTGGCAACACAATTAAAGTGGGATCATTAAATATAAGGTTTCCATGTTTTCACATTATAGGAAAATGACTAGAGATGTTCAATTGGATCCAATTCAATAACATGAGGTCAAGCCCTTGGATGCTCCTACTCCAAGTACTATTTTTAGGAAGTTTACTAGGGCTTATATTGAATCATGGGATTGGATGTGGATGATTATGTGCCTATGGAGATATTGTTATTATGTGATGATAACCAAAATCCAAATGCTAACACTTTAGTTGACTATGGATATTTTCAATCCCAAAATCTACATTAAGATATTTTGAATTTTAAGAATGCAAGTACCCAAACAAGTGATAAAATATTCAAGAGCTACTCACTCCTATGTTACTTATATATATGTATCCTTGCTAGGGAGTGGGATGATAAATTGCTAATAAATAATATCTCATATAATGCTCTAAAAGACGAGTTTAAGAGCTTCTTCAATCTTGACCAATTCATATGGATAATGATCACCCTCATGCTTCCTAAAACAAGTTTGAATATTTATTTATATACCCCCTATAGAATAATTTGAGATTTTCAAGGGCTATGATTATATATGAAGTGAAGTTGTTTATAGGGCTAATGGAGTTCCAACTAGATTGAAATATTAGGAAAATTTGGGGTGATTTGTTCCTATTTAAGAAGTATATTATCATAATATAATTTATGGCTTTATTTTTTCTCCTTACATGTTTCTATATGCAATACTTAGTATAATTTCACACTTGGAGTTATTGAGACAAATTCACTTAGATGATTATGAACACTTTAGGAAGATACCCAAAGGTGGTTTTCTCCCACCAACAATCTAGCTTGATGACTTCCAAATTATTAGCAAAGAATGCATGGATAAAATTGACCAGCACCTTAGGTTCTTTAGCATGTCATACTATGATTATATGGATTATGACCCTAAGGGACATTTTGAAAAATTGAGTAGAAGCAAGGAAGGAGTAGCTATGAGTATGTGTATCATGAATCTAACAATTCAATTGAGAGTTGCAAAAATGATATGGACAATATTATCAATACAATATATATGGAAATCTAATTAGTAGAGAGAAAAGGAAATTTGTTGAACCCTTAGTAAAAGGGAGATTACCATGAGGTCACAAATCTAATTGAAATAATGAAATTATTCCTTGACTATGTAGATATCATTGTAGTAGTGTCAAAGGGTCCTATGACAAATATGCCTAAATAATAAAAGAATATTAACATACAAATGCCTCCACTTAAGCCAACAAATGTTGAGCATTCTAATAATGCACTACCTACCATATTAGAGGCCCCACATATGTAAGTGTAGGCTGAGACTCAAGAGAAAGGGATGAAGCCAAATTCTATAGAGATTATTGAACAACACTATGATAGTCCTATACAACCAACTGTTTTGGCACTTGAGTCACGAGGGAAAACAAATATAGAAATCATGCCAACTTAGGATAAATTCCTTCCCATACTTGAGTAGTCTATTAAAATGTATCCAAATAATTATTTCCTCTAGTTGAACCCTTAGTGTTATAAATAAAGTTTCCACATAGGCTATCTATAATGAAGATTCAATTCCATCAAGATCCATTGATATGATGGGGTAAATAGTCAATACTAGGGATATGAAAGACATAAGGAAAAAGACATACAATGAGTTTTTATTTTATGATGCTTTTGTAAAAATAAAGGAGTTTAAAACATTTTCCTGGGTAGTGAAATTTAGAGAAAAAAGACTCCTAGAGGAGAACAAAAAGGTTAGGGAGATGTTAACAAAAGATGCAAGTCATTTCAAAAAGTTCTAACCTTGCCTCGATGTTTGATTTCAATCTTGATACTATTACCATAGCTCGAAAAAGGAAGGGAGATAATAAGCCAAAATAGTTCTTTTATTTCTTAGATGGAGCATAGAAAATACCATGTTCCTCAACACTATCAAGAGGAGAGAAGGATATTTTTTTGATAATCAAGATGGGGCTAGTAGGTTCTTTTAGGGGTCATTATTCAATCATAGCATGGAGACTCTATTTGGGTATTAGCCTCAATTGAGGAAAAACCTCATGTAGATTACATGTCACAAATAGGTACAAGGAAATATTATTATAGAGGGAGTGGGGAAAGTTCTTGCTCTTGATGCAACTACTTTAGCTATTCACATTGCCTAATTTAGTGAAGCTACAACTAAGAAGTATATAATATTATGGTGAAGTTAATGGTGTGAATACAAAGCTAAAAAATGTATTAAAAAAAGAAAAGTTCTTATTGGATATATTTCACACTCAAATTCAAGGAATAATTACAAAAGCAATAGTCCCCCCTCCAAGTACATCCCAAGCTAGTAGCGATTCAAGGCAAGAGGTGATCAAATTGAAGGAACTACTATATGAAGGTAGAGAAGATGCTAGTAGATATAAATAGAATACTAAAGAAATGGTAAAGGTTTTTTTTAAGGCCATAATACAAAATTTAATAAGAATACTAGTCAATGATTTATGGAAATTCCATGATAACATCCTCGAAGCTATAACACACCAAAGGGATATATATTGATTAGAGTTGCAAGTAATCAATATTAAATAGATCCCAAGATTTCTCCTAGGAAATAAATTCATAAGAATGGTAAATATGTTGTTGGAAGTGCCAAAAAGATATTAATAATTTTTGAGGTGATTAATCTATAAAATTAAATTACCTCTTTCTCAGATAAATTGAAGACCAATTTGAAAGAGAAAGAACAAGAATTTCAAGATCTTGTTAACTCTAGTCTCCTTAGAATTGCTGGTCCAAACAAAATTAAGAAAGAATTGGGAGTTTGGAGAAATTATTTCAAGAATTTAGTTCATTATTTACTTATCCACTTGTGACAAATGATAAAATGGATCCTATATTACTCAACCACTAGATTGATAAAATCTCAGCACTAGAAATTAGGATAGATAACTCTATCAAAGAAATAAAGGTTATGCTAGATGAAAAATTTGAGGACAACATGAACATAACAAAAATAACCATTAATGTTGACCCACCTACTAGTGAAGGATGGGACCTGAATAACATAGGGTCTATTCTAAAAAGTATTTAATATTTTTTGTATTCTTCATCTTTGAATTATTTATTTAATGTAATAATCAATCTTATCAATTATAAAGGGAACACATTTATCATATTCCTTTACAATTACTATACTACATGAATAGTAAGAAGTTAGTTTAGATGTAGTAAGTAATAACTTGATGGACTTACACATGGTAGCCATTAATAGGATCACATGGGGTACCAAAAGGAGTGTCCCCATGATGCAATAGGTGAATCATCTTGCCAAGCTTTAAAAAAAGAAAAGGCTTGCATTACTATAACAAAGAAACTCTTAAGATACAAATCACATTGACCCTATGTATTGTTTTGATTAGTGTTGGGATGTTGAAGAGGAGTATCAAGCCCACTATAGTTGGTTTTCATGTGATTAAAGATCCATATGTTGTTAGAATCACAAGAGCTATTTAAAGGAAAAAGTGCCACTCACTCAATATTCTAATGGTGGTATATTCTTTAAGAATTACAATAAGAAGTTCGGGAGAGGGACTTGATCAACCCCTTTTCTACTAAAATATTTTCTAGGGATAGATGATAATAATTATGGGCAAGGTTTCTATCAAAGCCCCTCTTACCATTTTAAGTAATAACCACTTTATGTGATTGTCGTTTAAGAGACAAGTGTCAATCATCCAAGTGAGATGTGTGTTGTCTCTTATCTATAAGTAGAGGCTATTTACTTATGCATCATAAAGGATAAATTAAAACAAAAAAATATTGTAAGCACTAGCACAAGAGTCCATTTAGAATTTCCTATTGAGTAATAATAGGATCATATTTGGAATATACTTCCATACATCCAAATTGTAACTTTATTTTAGTAAATTAATATAAGAATCATTTTTATTGGTGTTAGAAATTGTCTCCATTTCTTGCTAGGTATTTTCAATGGACCTTACAAGTCTCTAGGCATGCATTTTTCGTGTTTATGCTAAAGCTTCTTTAATATCTTAATCATGTCTAGATTGTAAATATTTATAACTTTGAATATGGTGTATTTTGATAAAAAATATGATTGAGAAGCATAATTTGTGGTACATTAAATAGGAAAGTAGTTGAAGGTTCAAACTTTACAAGCAAGAGTTAATTAGATAGACCTATTTTTAAAACATGGTTATTGTTTATTCAATCTTATAAATTACTCCTAATTCAACACATAGATAATAATGATAAAACTTTAACTAAGGTATAACTTATTTAGTTTGTAGGTTTGTGACACACTTAAAGATATAAAGAACCACTTAAATATTTATTCATTCATAAAATAATTTCTTATTTGGTTGTGGATTTGATATCTGTCTACAAATTTAAGGTCCCCGATTATAATTTTGCACTAAAATAATAGAATATGAATTAATGACAACAAATTGGTTTTATACACCATTTCATGTTAGGGTTTGGGTTAGCATTTGCAATAAATTTATCCTCAAAGCTTTTTGTCATTCCTTGAGATCTTTAAAAGGATCACCCTGTTGAGCCTTACATAACTCAAAATATTTTTGATTAGTTTGTTTAGCCAGTATTTTTGATCATGTAGATTTTTTAACGCATCTTGCCAAAAATATTGTTAACTAATCAAAGCATCAATAAAAATGACTATAATTAAATCAATCTTTTCCATAATTTTTATAAAATGATATTGACATGTGCCATTTATGATATAGGTGACTTTTCTCCTTAAATATACATAACTACATCTCTTTACTATTTAATTTTTATTATTTTCATCACAACACAATCTTTGCTTTTCATTTACACTTTTCAGTCTTTATTAAAAAAACTGTACTTTTTCTATTCTTTTGCCATTTACCCAAGACATTTATTTATTTTTCTCCATCAAATTTCTTTTTATTTCACCAAGTTGTCTTTAATGCTCAAGGCACCCTATGATATTTTCACTCCCATTGTTTCTTAGGCCCCAATAGAATCTAAAAATTATTTCTTTGAAAATATTAAAAAGTGAATTAAATAGAAATATTTTTGGTCATGTGATTTAAAAATAAGAAAAAAATGAAGGTTACTTAACTTACAACATTAGCTTTAATGAAAGGTAATAGGAATTTTCTTTCTATACATAATGGACTTAAGAAAAACTTATTTTTAAGACACAACTCTCTTAGGGGAGAGGACCTAGTAGTTGTGCACCCTAACTTTGCGCTTCTAATTATTCTACGTGGAAATTTCAAATCACTCCCAATTTTTTACAACTTACTTGGCAAGTCCCCTGCTTATAACTTTCGTTTCAGGACCACATCATCAAATATGATGCCACATTAGCGTGCTTTTTGTTAAGGTGTCCAAAAAGGCCCCAAAAAAGTGAGACCAATACTTGTGCATTCACATCATGGGTAGTTGAGTGCTGATGTGACATCACATGATTGGTTGCTTTTTAGATCAAAGGAATACATTTTGTTTAATTATGGGTAGTCAAGTCACAACTATTGGACATTATATAAACAAGTACTATCACAACTATTGAAACATGCTCAACTATTGGGTCCTCTCCCCTATATTCATTTGCTTGAGTTTAATCAAAGACTTTGTTCAACATAGGAGTTTCAAAAAATGTATGAAACTTATTAAAACAAACCTTCCTAATCATCCATCTATGATAATACTGCACAAGTGAATAAAATTGTGAAAGCATAATTATTAAAGAAATCTATCTCTATTTTATTTGTGCATTCACAAAATTGGTTCATTGAGCAAGACAAGGTGACAAGGTGATTGAGTGATCAAACAACCCAAACCACCCTTCTTTCCCAATTTTGTAGATTAATAGTACAATCAAATATAGAAAGAACAATATTAAAAAGGTAACCACAAATTTAGATAATGTTCACCATTTTCTTTCATGTCTCTTCACCTTATTTACACTAAAAACCTTACAACCTTTACCTCTTCTTACTACTATTTTTACAAATTCTTTTCAACCCTATTCAAGTATCTATTAAACTTTTTAAGTAGATAGTTTTGAAATTTTCTTCCATATAACTTTGTTTTAAATGAATATGGAGCATCGATTACAAAACGTCCATTAAACGCAATTGCTAGTTCATCTTAAATGTTCTCCCAGAGACGTGAAAAAAATGAAGGGGGAAACAAAAGGGCGAATAGTATAAAATATGGTGGCGGCGTGTTCACTAAGCAAGTGAAGAGCTCTTCCATCAAATGGCTCTTTCCACTTCCACAGCTGAATCTGAATGTCAAGGCACAAGCGCCTCGGTGGTTCCTTGTATTCAACGTTCCCAATTTAAATACACTCCTTGTTATTGGTACTCTTCCCTCCTCCTACCCTACTTTCAGTTGGATGTTTTCGCTCAATTGATTTCATTTTGGTAATGAATTTTCTTTAATCAACTGGTGTATAAAAATCTGAACATCCGCAAATTTGAAAGTATAGCCAGGAGGTAAACATTCTTAATCAACCGTGAAAATTCTTTATCTTCAGAATAACCAATCTGGACACCCGCACAATGTTGCGTGTAGATATGGAAATTTCTTATATTTCAGGCCGTTTAAGTTACCTAGATAGTGCATCGAGTATCTTGGTATGATGTCCTTCTTATATGCAATGAATGCTTTGTAATTTCTAAAGTTGATACTTGCTAGAAATTAAATGCACATTGTAAACTGTTCCTATTTGAATCAAACTTCAATTGACAATAGATTGAGTGTAGCTTATGTAAAAATTTGTGTGCATTGTCGTCGAAAATGAAACATGAACACTATTAAGATAATTGAAATGCAAACATTATAAACGTGTGAAATTTTACCGTGGAAACCTTGGTGTGAGGAAAATTAGCTTTGAATTGTCAATTGATCTCTCCCTTCCTCTTATCTTCAACTTGGGAAATTACAAAGAGCACAATTTGGAATGTGCTTACATTGTTCATTGCTGCTACACTTCTTTCTATGCTCTGTTACCGTAACTGATTTCACTAGCTTCTCACTTCCCACACTTATGCTTTAAAATGGACTATGCATTTTCTTTTCAATAAGTGTTGGAAGTGTCCTTCGTGCGCTAAAGGAGCCCCAATCTCTAGGAATTGAAAGACATTCTTTCTCGGTTGCTTCTGATATTGTTGTCAGATCTAGGAAAAGTGTCTAATTAGTAGGATGAAACACATGTTAACACAAAATAGCAACTCCTTTGTCACAAACATAATTGCTAGCATCACAAACACAACCACAAACTTTGTGGATTTGCAACTCGGTAATGAAACTGGGACTAGAACAAACAGAACTGCCAGCTTACGGGGATAGAAACCCCTACACCATGCTTTATTTCAGAATTTGATGAACCCTTGTTCGTTTGCTGAGGAAGGTATTTCTCAAATCACAAAAGCTTTGATTTTTCACGAGACGTGGGAATCTCTTCCACTTTCTTCTTGGTGTAAAACGTCTCTTGTCTAGATGTATTGCCTTTAATCACAAGTTGCCCAGAGTTTTGGGGTCATCTCCCTGTTTCTCCAACCTTCTTATGCAACACAATATTTTCCTATAACCCTCCTTGTGCATTCAATACAATATATTTCAATGAAATGTCGTTCATCTTCCTCATTTATCATTGAAAATTCATAAAAATGCAAATTCTCACAATTGATTATTGAGTGTGTGCTCATGAAAAAAGGCAAATCAATATTGAAAGCATTCTCTCCATTTTTTCTAAATGGCGAATGGTTTATATCTTTCTGGTTAAACTTGCTTGTCAATAAAGCTTCTCTTTGCTCAAGTAAAGCCATACATTGTCACTTACCTTGAAAATGTGTTCTTAATAATGTTGGTCATGCCTTGCTTTGTACTTGGCTTGGAGCTTCTCTAGTTCTCCTTGAACCTTAAGATGGATTTTCCATATCCTTTCGATGAACTCGGATGGCCCTGTCACATTTGAATTTATTTCTTCTCATTTTTCTGCTCATATGTAATGTCAAGTGATATGTAAGAAAATAATCCAAACATGCTTCGAAACATGACTTGTTTGTGGATGATCAACCTCCCTATTGTAGCAATGTGGAATATATGTCAAAGATCTCTCTTTTCCTTGGATGCTTCTTATTTTACCTTCTTATAAATTGTATGAAATTTCTAATTACCACTTCCATCTGCCTATCAGATTGAGGATGGAAGGTTGTGTTTTTTATCAACTTGGCACCCAATCTTGCCCCACAAGGTGGTCCAAACATTCCCAAAAAGTCTGGAATCTCTATTCAAAATGATAGACTTAAGAAAATCAAAATGCACCCAAATGTTAGTGAAAAATAATATAGTTACTTTGTTCCCTTGATTGTCTTTTTACCCAGGGATTAGCACACACATTTTGCTAAATCTATCTGCAGTCACATGAAGATAAACATGCTCATGCTTTGTCATTGGTAAACCCCTTCAAAATCCATAAAAGGCTTTCCTATGGTCTAATAGGACTAGGTAGAGGCATGTACAATCCTTCTTTCCTAACTTTATGCTTACTTGTACATCATAACATACATCCTCTAATTAATTTAGAAACTTCCTCTTGCATTTTAAGCCAGTGCACATATGTTTGCAAAATTACCATTTTTGTGCTAGCTCCAAAGTGTTTTGGATATGTTTAGTATAGTTTATGGCCTCAACCTAATATTGTGGAGCAAGTGATAGAGAATGGATCATGCTGATGGTCATTTCTTTCAAAGTTATGCTCTTCTGCTCTACAATCCCATTTTGTTGTGGACTGCACAGAACTATGTGATGAAAATCAATATCTTCTTTAGAATAGAACTCCTCAAAGCAGTAATTCACATATTCCTTGCCATTTTCTGTCCAAAGGTTCTTGATGACCTACCTAGATTATTTTTCTGCAAAAGCCTTGAAGTCAAGAATGTGTTCAAACACTTGACTCTTCTATCAAAGAAAGTAGACCAAAGTGTGTCTGGAGAAATCGTTAATGAAGGTGAGTACATATTGGGCATTGTTGAAAGATAAATGGAAAGAAGCCCGATAGATTATTGTGAACAAACTCTAAAACTTGTGAAGCTCAGTGAGATTTTTCTTCAGGATGTTTTCTCATGATGCATACTTGGCACAGGCCATGAGAGAACTGGATTTTAGGAAGCTTGGTAACCATAACCTATTGACTGAGCTGTTGAAGATGGTGGTAGTTGAGATAGACAAACCACTCATGTCAAAGTTTACTCACTATAACATAAGTAAGAACTGCAGAGGGAGGAGTTCTGGCACAAAGTGAGAAAAGATGTACAATCTAGACTAGTGATCACCCTTTCCAACTGCAACTGGAACATCATCATCTAGCTCATGAATTACAACTGAATTTGAAGTGAATTCAACTCTCTTGCTTGTACTCGTGTGCATGATCTGATAGAATGAAAATAGATTTGTTGATAAGGAGGGTACACAAAGAAAATCATTGAATATTCCTTCATCCATATCAACTGATCTAGTCCATGAGACTTTGTGGCATAGAACATGACTCTAACAAGGAGAACACATCTTCAAAAGGGGCCATGTGATGCGAAGCACTAGACTCAGGAATCCATGACTTAGAAGAGGAAGAGGCAATGACAACCAATGTCTTCCCTTTCCCGTTATCAAATTTGAAAGAAGAGAAAGAATCTTGAGAAAGAAAATCAAGAAGATTGTTCTTCATCTTAAGAATACTAGTCAACTAGTCTATCAGTTTATTTATACATTCGGGTTCATCATGCTCTGCCTTCTTACAATAAACACATTTGACCTTTCCTACTTTTTTGCAATTCTACCTTTGAAGCAAAAGAAGAACATGGTTTTATCTTTGTAGCAAATGGGGATTGTGATTTTGTCTTTTGCTTCTTATTTGAACTATTGGAATCCTTTTGATCATTTGTAGATTGATTTGCATCCAATGCATGTGATTGGGGAGAATTAATTGTGTCCATTTGAATTAACTTGCCCTACTCTCTAGTGAGACTTTTGGAAAAAAGCATCAAAGGAGGGCACAGTAAATAAAGAACCCAACACATTCCTAGTAGCATGAAATCTAGAAACAAAGATGAATGTTTAGGACCAAGTTTTGATAGTACATTGAGAATTTGCTGTGGGTCTTTTTCCCCAATATTATACTCCTTTAGTTGTTATATTAGTGATTTGAATTGTGAAATAAAATCTTGGATGTTCTCAAAATTGTCTAGATTAAGACTAATAAGGTCATTTTCCAGTTGACGACCTCATATTTCATCTATTTTTCCAAGCAAATATTTTAGCTTGTCTCATACAACATTTGGTGTTGCTTAATCTTCAACATGAAATAGATGATTGAGAGATACAATTGGACATACGAACCCATGTGCATCATCACATTTTTCAAATCACTTAACTTTGTCTGAATTTGATTTTGTTTCTATTTCAATTCCAAGTTATTCTTTACAATGGCTATTTTTAGTAACTTATTATTTTTAGTAAGTTCCAGTTGGGCTCTGATTGGGTCAGTTTGGTGATTTGACACACTATTTTTAGTAAGTGTTATTTTTAGTACTTGGTCTTGGCTCAATTCATCCAGCAACTCAGTTCAGTGCTTTCTATTTATGGCAATGGTGAGTTCTTTTGGTGGTCAGATTAATATTTGATTTATTGCCACTTAAGTTTTATAATGTTGAATTATAACTTAAGTGAGGGGGCGTGGGTTCATGAAGTATACATCTTGGCCTAGTAAGATGACGTTGTTTTTTAAAGAGGGCCAGTGTTCTTCCTTGTGCAATGCCTAGAATGAAGGTAATTCATCATTTTTTAAGGCTAATGTTATGCCTCATAGGGTGTGACACCTAGTTGGGGCCTAATGTCAATTTTAAAAGAAAATGAAAAGTGAAATTTTTGGAGGCAAAAGTTGGACGCCCCTCTTGGAGTAATTTCATGTCATTACATAAAGTGAAATGAGGGGGAAAAAGAATTCAAATTCAAATGTAAGTTGCCCTAACTTTTCCCTCACTTTATAAATATGAGTTTGAGCTCTCATTTGAGTATGCATGTTTTGACAACTTAGGGAGATGCTGCTGGAATGAGCTCAAGGAGTTCTTCCTTTGCTGGTTGAGTACGAAAACCCTCTTCTCGGTTGCTGGTTTTAGTGGTGAAATATCCACCCTAGTTGGTCAGGAGTGATTCTACCTCAGGAATCACCATTGCTTTCATGAGGTTTGCAGTTTGGAGTTTTCATTAATGAAGACATTCAAGGTATTTTTGAAAGTGATAAATTTTGGTATGATAGGAATTGAGTTTGGCACCATTTCTTGAGTTTTTTGCATGAGTTTTCTGGAGTTTAAGGGTGAACATTAGGGGCTGTACATCTGCACTCAGCTAGCTGTGCATTGCTGGGTATGGTTTTTGGCATTTTGCTTTTTCTATTGGCCTTCCATAGCTATGTGGTGGAGTTGGGTGGTTTAGAAGTGTTTTGCGAGAGTTTGGATTGATTTGATGCAATGAAGGTGGATGTTATTGAATGATTACATTGCTGTTTGGGATTATAACTTCTGCACAACAGTTCTGGAACTAATCATTCTTAATTATCAAACCTGTAATCCGCCTTTCCTCGTCATTTTGAGGATGATTTGTGGTGCTGGGTGTTAATGTTGCAGTTTGTTATTGCTGGGTTTCCCTGCGAGCCTGAAAGGGGTTATGGTGTTCTTTGTGGCAGTTTTGGTCTTGCACAGTCATATTTCAGCCCTGTAGCTCACTATTACCTTGCTTATTGGTGGATATTTCAGGTGTTGTATTGAAGTTGCTTCAATCTCAGACCCCTGGAAGGTGCTAACTGTGTTTTTTATAAGTTTGCTGGGCAAGTTTCCTTTGCTGAGTTGCGTGTAGCAGCTCCTGTGTAATTGCTAGGTATAATCAGAAGATGCATTAGACTGGTAAGAGTCCATTTATTCTTCATTTTGAGGCTGTTAGGTAGTGCTGGGAGTGAACAGAGCTTTTGGAAATATTCCAGTGGCATTCTATGTTGGTTTGAATGAGTGTTTGATGACTTTTTAAAGCTGCCAGAACCTGTAACTCTGCACAGCAACCCTGAAACATTGCCTACAGCAGTCTATAGTGGGTTTCCAGACCTGCCATGGTCATTCCAGCTCATAGGTTTGAGGTACCTTTCATTGTTGCTTGCTTATATGGTAGTTCAATGTAATAAGACCATTTTGGTTTGGTTCTTTCAGTATCCTTGTAACATTCCTGTTAATGTTGTATCGGCATTGAATGAACATAAAGTTACATTGTAATGTGGCCTGTTTATTGAATATGATCATCTGTTGAATTCATGAGCCATTTAGTGCTATTCTATATGTCAAAAATCAATGTTATGCCAGCAGAGTCCTCATTTCATATTCATGACAGCTTATGATAATATTGTAGTTTTGGTATGATCTTGGTGAAGTTTATGGTGGAATTTAATTGGGTAATAATCATTTCAAAAAAAAATTAAGGGTGGGTTATTACAAAAACTCGATCAGCTGAATAGTTTGAGGCTATTTACAAGAAATCATTTTTATTTGATTTAATTTGAAGTTTCAGTATTTACAAGATATCATGTTTTCTAGATTTTACTTTAAGTTTTAGTAACTATATTAATATGCATTTTTTTAGTAACAGCCAATAGGTATTTCGATGAAATATTTATTAAAATGTTTGATTGACTATTCTAGAGTTTAAGTTTGTTCATTATTCATAGTTTACTCAGACAGCCACAGATCGCATGCAAGAATAAACATTGTATAAGGATCCAGAAAATGTTTTTGTGAAATGGTTGGTCATGTTTAAATTACCATTCCAAGGCTTGTAAATTTTTTTCTTTCAAGTAAGGCAGATCCGAATTGAATTACTTTCAGATCACAAAATTTTTGGCTTTACTATTTGCTGAAGCTTCAAAGCATATTAGCTTGAAGGAAAATTTTCTTCTTAGTCTTTAGTCTTATATGTGTCAATTCTAGGTTCATGCAAGCATTTGTCTATAGCCATATTACCCATTAGGTTGCATTCTTGTACATAAACATCTTGAATTTGTCATGGTCAGGTATCATTCACCTTTTGTGCAATTCAAAATGCAAAATGAAAAGTTCCTACACAGTTTATTCTATTTGTTGAAAGTTTTTGGTTGTTTGAGTGTACCATATAAATCTGCACTCTCCTCAAAACAGCAATAATCAAATTTCGTAGTGAATTACCCTGGCCACAGTTGTATAAAGTTTAAACAACACCCTTCAAAAGCCCACGAATAACTTGTAACAACTTGATTGCGTGCCTTGTGGCATTCATGACCAATAGTATAACATATCCTAGCAGTTAACTGACCAGAGCCCACACTTTCATAAGAAAGCTTTTCAAAAGCAACTATTGCCCACCCTGTGGCCACAGGCCACATAACATCATCCTCCTTCTTACTGCCTTCAGTTATTTTCTCTGGCAATCCATCTGATTGATCTACAATCCTTTGAGTCTGCTCTTGAGCTTCTTCTTTAGCAAACACAGGTTTAGCCTTAGCATTTTCATGTAGTTTGTCTTTAGAATTTATTTGCCTATTTACATTATACATATGTTTTACTCCTTGGATGATTTTCACTAGCCCTCTATCTCGTGATTTTCTCCAGTTAGTATATTGAGACTTAATAATATAGTTTGAATCTCAGAAGAATTTTCATAACCTCTCAACTTCGATTTTCTTCTCTGCCTATTTAAATATCTGAAATGAGCACATTAATGATTCATCCACACTCATCATTGTACTAGTATTATCAAATTCACCACCGTAGTCTAGGACTGAAAATCCTGTCACAAGCTGTCTGTTAGCAAAGAATTCGTAACCATCCTCAATACCCTGATGTGCACGATAAATAAGATCTAGGTCCCATCTTTTTGAACATTTATACACTCTATCTGGACCAAGGGCATAGTACACCCCTTTATCATTCACATCGCATCCCTGAACATCTTTATTAAGATCAGACCCAAGAAGATCACATTAACAGTTTGGTGTTTGTAATTTCTATGGGACGAGAGTTGTCTCTAATTTGATCCCCGCTACTCAGAACTGGTGAATGACCCCCGTACATGCATAGTCTCTTCTCATCAATGAGAACAGCCATAGGCACACAGTTAAAACAGTCAAATAAAAGTTTCCATAATCTGATATTAGATCTGCGTTTACACTCTTCATAGCATCCATAGATACGATGGTTTGAGGCACAATCATGATTGCCTCTCAAAAGGAAAAAGTCCTCCGGGTATTTTATTTTGTAAGCCAGCAAAAGGCATATTAGACTTTGCTTTCCACAGTCTCCAATACTGAACTTTCCCTCTTCATGATATCTAAATTGCCACTGAAAGGAAACTGAATTTAAGTCATGAAACTCCAAAGGACGCTGTCGTATCTGCCTCCTTCTCAAGTCATTTGGATTATTAACAATCTTAAAGCATTTTCTTTTGACATCACCTATAAAATCATGATGTAGAACACAATCATGTTCATCAACTCCACTCTCATCAAACCTCCCAACCGGTTCAAAATTTATCCCAGATATAAGTGTGATTTCACTTATTTCCTTCTTTGACATTAGGTAAGATTCCCCATCAAAGCCATGAGAAGATTTTACATGATTTGCACTTACTTTTATTGATCCATTATTGGGAACTGCAAGATCTCGAGATTTTGCATCTACTTGATCTATATTGCTATCAACCAATGGTGTCCCCAACTGAAATTCACCTACTGTATTAGAGCATTCCAGTGTCTCAGGAATAGTGTTATTACAGCTTTGCTTGTAACACAGAAATGATGGCTGATTGTCGGCATGATTTTTGTATAGAAATTTCAGACTGGAAGTTCTCTGCAGAGATGACTTTGTTTGTCCTTCCCATTCCAGTTTCAAATAAAATGCACTATTCATATCTAATAAATGCTTCCCAACTGAACTATCCACATTTGCTGCCTCTACAAGTGGAGGAACAACCAGCTCATTGGTTGTAGCTGGACATCAACTTCTCTAGGCTCTTTGGCATTGGAATTCAACTTATTGCTGTCACAAGGTGTGGTTGATCCTTCTGCTTTCAATGATAAGTGTTTATTCTCAGATTTGCAAGAGAAATGGATAAATTCCAGTACCTTGACCAGCTCTGGATGAGTTTGGCATATTTTTTTTCAAAATATACTCAACTGCCTTAACAACATGGTCTGTTACGTTCTCCACTCTTTTCACTTCAAGGGCATTCTCAATATTAAAATTCTTCACAATATCTTCCAAATATGATCTGGCTTCTTTGCTGGAGTTTGGAACTTAAGTGTTGTTAGGAATCTGATTTGGTTTCAGCAACAACTGAACCTTTTCTTTGAAAGCAAAAGTCGTAAGCATTTCCCTTTCACTACTGAAAAGGACATTGTCAAAGACTTCATGTGCTCTAACTATGTTTGAAAAAAATCCAAGCTGAATATCCAAAACTTGGAGATTTGGAAATCTCTGCTTAATGAATTTCAATTTATTGATTCCATTATATTTCTCATGTCTACCTATCATGTCATTTTGACAAAAAGCAGTTCCAGCTGCCAAGAATATACCACCTGGGTCCCATGCTTTATGTCTATTACTCACCATGTTAACCCATCTGTGTATAAAGTTATCAAAACCAGTATTGTACGTAGGGGCCAATGACTTATGTTCTTGAAAGTAGTTATATCCCTCATCAACTGAAAACTGAATACTACTGACATTGAGTTCTTCTTGAGAGTCATTCCAATCCTTAGAAACAGAATTGTGGAGTCTTGTATTCCTTGTAAGATATTGGCCTGGTGAATTAATTCATTTTCCTGCATTGCTTGTGTCTTTTTTCATGGAATTGTGAAACGATTTCGGTATATCCAGATTTACATATGGGCATATAGTGTCTTGATTAAAGCCTTCAAAAACCAAAGTATTATTAATTTCTTCTTTCCTTACCTTCCCAGCTAATACACAGGAGGAAAGATGAGGGCTTTCTTGCAGATTTGGGTCCTTCGAAAGGCAACATTGATTTTAGTTGCATCAACAGTCTCACCAAGATCATGACTATTTTCAAACACTAATGCATCATTTGATACTTCACAAGCATGATTACTGGTATTTGAGATATTTAAGTCATTTTCCTCATCTCCAATGTCATTGACAGTAGTTACATGCGTGGCAAGACGTTCATCTTGATTATGAGGTCTACCACCCCTGTGTGGTCTATGCTCCATCCTGAGATCCCTGTAGTCATGGAAAGATATTTCGCTCTGAAAGTAATACTTGTATCTCTCCAATCTTGTAAAATTTGATCCTCCAATTCTTGTGTGCGAGTCAATTATTAATTGGAAGGTTATTCCTTGGAGGAATTTTAATTGTTAAGAGGTTTACAGTTGGCTGTCACAGTCCCAGTACTCTGATTTGAAACCCTGTTGACTATGAAATCATCCCCATTTCCATAATTTCTTTCTTGACCATTGTTCCCATCAGAACGTTCGGTCATTGAGGCACGCAATCGAGCTATATTCTGCTGCAATTCATGCTGACCCCTAGCAAGATCATTTAAAATATCTCGTGTTTAGTTTCCTGTAGCCACTATCATAACAACTTCCATCCTTCAACCTCTATCAACTGATCATTCCCACACAACCCACTAGGATGGCAGGATACACTGCTTTGATACCACTATAATGAGCTACCCTGTTTTTCAATCCCAACATTCCTTAACTCTCACCATTCATTCAGTTCAGGCCAATTTTTTTGTCAAATAGTTGCGAGGTTTCAGAATGGTATGTAATAGTTGTTTCCAGAATTTGATTGGAGTTAACGCTCACAATTGTTTTTTCACCATATTCAAAATCACAGAATTATATACATTTCATATGAAATTTATATATCTAGTTTCATGAACAGAAATAGTTTCATCAATAGAAAATTAATATTATCTGACCTGGAATTTATTTGATGGTCATATATTAATTCCCATGCACCTTAGCCCTTCTGTAGCTGAATACTGCAGAATTTGGGATAGTACAACAATTAACAGTAATGACAGTGGATGCCTGTAGCTGCACGGATATAAATGAGGTCTGCACTTCATATTAATGCATTTTCACTTCCAGGTATTGGATTTTTCGCATCATAACCAGCTGAAGAAGAATCAAAATCACCAATTCAGACCACCCCAAACTCACTAATTAATTCCCGACAAAGCAGATGTATGGCAGTCTATTAGAGTACGATATATACATTAATTTTCAGTTTGCCAAAAATTTAGTATTAAAGGTGTAGACATTGCTGCATTAGCAAATAACAAAATTTGCATAAGGCTCCAAACCATTAACAACTCCTAACTTGATTCACCACTGGTTTAATGGAATACAGCCAGAAAATGAAGTACGACAAACTGGAGGTGTACGACTTCCACCTGAAATTAATATGCCCAATAACAATTGTTTTTAATGCACATAAATCATTGTCAGATCACTTGAATACCATGTGATAACACCCATAATGCAACTCAACCTCAATCAGCAGATTCGATCACAACAAGGAGGTATGGCCTGGCTTGGAATGTACGGTATCTCCTTAAAATTTAATATGGTCAGCAAACATTGTTTTATGGGTATTAATGTAATCCATAACTTCAAGAAATACTATGAAATTGCTTTCAGAATCATCCCAAGCTCTCATAACAGTTTTAATTTTATTTTTTTGAGCTAAGCATAGATGTACGGCTGCCTGGGTGATGTACGACCAGCCTAAAAAATTCATCACTTAATATAACTTGGATTTTAATATATTAAAATGTTCGTATAGCGAGAATTACAAAACAATACCCCCATCCATTTTCCATTCATATCTTCATTGTCAAACCAAAATAGGTGGTTCGGCCCAAAATAATGTGTACGGATGGTAGGGAATGTATGGCAGCACCCAGAATTTTATTACTCACTACAAACTTGGTTATTAATGTTCATTTGGATTTGCCAGGTCAACTGAAATCACTGTGCAAACACCCAAAATTAACTCACCTTCCATTTAAAAATTCAAATGACACAAGTAGTACGACACAAGCACATGTACAACACAGTCAATGTACAGCCTCAGCAGAAAATTTCAAACAAACTGCTGTTTTATTATTGGGAATCCATCGCTGAGCTAAATAGAATTTAATGACGTGATACCCATAATTAAAATTGACTTATGTTTTCATCAAACAACTAAACTATGGAATTCCTGGCTTCACCTGAACATGTACGAAAATCACTGAAAAGCATAGATCTTCAAGAAATTATCTAATCAACACCCAGGAGACATCTCTCAGCCTTGAATATGTTATCCTTAATGGAGGTTTTTGTCTCCAATAAGTCTAAAATTCAACTGTAAAACTCCTTCCTCAAAAACTTAATCCAGCATTCCCCAAAAATGAAAGCTCTCCTTTGTTTTTGCCTTCTTTTCAGACATAACCGCCCACCACCTTTCTTAAATTCCTCCAATTCTTTTAAAGAATTAATCCTTATTTCACCCAAAAGTGACTTTATTAATTTAATTAACTTAAGTCACTTTTGCACACATTTTAAAATAATTAATTTAAGTTGCCTTTTAATATTTTGCTCTTTCGACAACTTAAAAATTAAAATTAATTGTTTAATTAATAAATATTTCCATTGCTGATGCAACAAAAAATGGGGACATTACAAGCAATTATGCATGCCTTAGCAAAATTTAGACAATATCTAGTCTGTGGGAGGTTCATTGTAAAACTGATCATAATAGCCTGAGATTCTTCCTAAACCAAAAGGATTTAAATGACAGACAACAAAAATGGGTGAACAAACTACAAGCCTATCACTTTGACATCGAGTACATGAAAGGGAAAAATAATGTTGTAGCCGATGCCCTATCACGAAGACCCCATCTAGGCTCCATGATGGATATCTCCACCGAATGGAAACACTCCATAATTGCAAAATATGCCAAGGACACATTATCAAATGATGTATTAGAAGGAAAAATCTAGGATGAAAGTACCAAGTATTAGATGAACTCATCCTCTAAAAAAATAGAATATATATCACCCCAGGATCAAAGATGAAGGGAAAAATTATGAAAGCCTATCATGATACCCCTTTAGTAGGGCATCAAAGGTACTACAAAACTTACAAGCAAATAAGAGAAAGATTCTCATGGAAAGGACTCAAGGGAGACATCCTAAAACACATTAGAGAATACATGGTGTGTCAAAGAAAAAAAGAACAAACATTCCCCGCAGGATTGCTTCAACCCCTACCTATACCTGATCAGAAATGGGAAAGTATTTCGATGGATTTCATTATAGGACTCCCAAAAGTGCAAGGAAAAGATTGTATATACGTTGTGGTGGACCGTCTAACTAAGTATGCACATTTCCTTGCAATATCCACCAACTATAGAGCCCCTCAAGTGGTCGATGTTTTCTTCAAAGAGGTTTTCAAACTACATGGTCTACCCAAAAACATTGTTAGTGACAGGGACAACAAATTTATCAATTTGTTTTGGCAAGAACTCTTCAGACTAGCTGGAATTGAACTCACTCCAAGTACAAGTTACCATCCACAAACTAATGGACAAATCGAGATTGTCAATAAATGGCTTGAGGGATATCTAAGAAACTATGTCATCGGACAACAAAATGCGTGGATCAAATGGTTACACCTCGTGGAGTATTGCTATAACACTACCCATCATATGTCAAGAGGAATGAGTCCTTTCAAAGCCTTGTATAGGTATGAGGCAACCTCATTTGGAGATTTAATCCTCACTAAAAGTCGAGTGCTAGGAGCTAGATACTTAATACAACGAAGTGTAGATATTATGAATACACTTAAAGATAATTTGCATCATGCACAAAATCAACAAAAGATATATGCTGATCGAAAAAGAACCGAAAGGACATTTGAAGTTGGGGACTTGGTTTCTTCCAAGTTTGCAACCCTATAAGCAATCATCAATTGAAGGAAGTGGAGCCAAGAAACTCAAACCAAGATTCTATGGTCCTTACAAGATTATGAGAAGGATCAGTGAGGTTGCTTATGAGTCGACATTACTGGCAAGTAGTATAATTCATAACAAAGTTGGAAAACTCGGACTCGGCAGCCCAAAATAGGACTTGGTCTCGGGACTCGGCACGAACTCGGGAAGAACTCGGCTAGGACTTGGCAAAAAAAAAACCGTAGTCTTTTTAAAAAAAGAAAAGAAATCAATGCATTTAGAGAAAATAAGAGCCTAATTTGATTATCACTTTGTCACAATTCAAAGATTACACATGTCATATGATCATCAAACACTCAATAATTGAAATTTCATCATTCATACTCATAGTTTCAAACTTTCAAAATATACATCATCACAAGTTTATAAATGTTTACATATAATCATATGTCAAAATGAGGGAAACATTAACAACCAAATATAATCTATATCTTCCTCGTTTCCCTTTATTATGATCTCCTTAGCTCGTCTTCTTGTATTCTTCCAACCTCACTTCAAGTTGGAGACCTGTATTTGGCAAAGTAGAGGAGTGAAATGAGGAAAGAAAAAAAGAAAGAGGTTTCAAACCCTCTTTTTGACGTCCCAATCGTCCAGGAGAGTCCCTGCTTGGGACTCACGAGTCCATCCTGTGTAGGGACTCTCCTGGACTCAACTCCCAAGTCTGCACTGGCGCGAGTCCTGAGTGCGAGTCCTGAGGTCAGACTCGCGAGTCCCGTGCAGGGACTCTCCTGGACTCGACTCCCGAGTCCGCGCTGAATCAACTTGGCTAGCCTGCAGATTCCTGAGTCTGCGGCGAGTCCAGCAGAGTCTTCCAACTTTGATTCATAATGTCTTCCACGTGTCTTGCCTTAAGAAGGTATTGGGACAACATATTACACCGTGCTTAGAATTACCCCCACTCGGAACCTGAGGCCGTCATTGATATGAGAGAAAAAAAGTTATGGAACAAAACTATTCCTGAGTATTTGAGTAAATGGAAAAACTTCCTATGGAAGATGCCACTTGGGAAGGAATCAAAATCTTTGATCATCCCAATTTAAAATTACTTGAGGACAAGCAATCTCGAGAAGGGCGGACTGTCATGCCTCCGCCATAAAAACATGGCTCTCATAAAACCTACAGTGAATTCTTTCCCAAGCATACAACAATTCCCATAATAAAGGGAAATATTGAGTACCAACGATTATTAAATAAGACCAACGGTACTTATTAATTAGCTGTGCCTAAACAAAGATAATTAATGAGGCATGCGATTGGCAAAACAATGCTTGGGTTAAGGAGGAATGCGTCCCTTGTGGGAAGATGTGATGATTGAAAGGGTCGTGACTATTTAACGCCCCCCTCCCCAAGAAGGTTATAAAAGGAGATCGAATTAATGGAGAAAGGCATCGAAGGAATTGAATAAGGCAGATTGAAAGGAAACACAAAGAGAATTGAAAAATCAGTTTAGGAATTAATATCACCAGCAATTTATTTGAAAGGATAAAATTGAGAAATAAATAGAATTATTGATCTATATATAGGTATTTATACTATAGTGATATTTGCAGAAAATTAATGATTTTTGTGAATAATCTACATGCTTCTTTTTATTATATGTGATAAGGGATTTGTATAATAATATATTTTGAATTTAGAGAAATGGATTGCAAATAGGGAGGTTGATCAACCTTTCGGATTCACGAGAGGTGAAGGAAGACCAACCTTCACGCTCTTATCAAGAGTGCCACCTTGAGATGGAATGGAAGACTGGCCTTCCATGCTCGTGGGCCAGGGGGTGGGGTGGAATACTGGCCTTCCATGCCCTTGGGCTTGATCAAGGAGGATGACCTGCCTCCAAGGTGGACTGAGGGGTGGAAGGGCAACCCACCTTCCATGCTCTCGCAGTACAAGGGCGACCAACCTTGAGATTGCGGTTTGCAAGCATTTCAATGAATTCCTAATAAGATTATTATGAGAATCCACATTGGAATGGCTATTTCCTAATGTACATTGATAGCATGATGTTTACTAATGATTATATATGTTATCATGGCTTATGATTTAAAGTCAATTTCTAGTGACTAATATTGTGTGTAGGACCTAAACCAAGATTTATTTTATAGAGGACAAGTTAATTGGTAATTTCATTATTCTTAAATGTATTGCAATTCTTATTTTGGTTGGAATTGTGGTTTTAGGGAAAAAATTAGGAATATCTCCAAAGGGGAGATTACAAACCTACAAGCATACCTGTTCATTGATGTTCATTGAATCTATGGAATTTGAGGATGGATCAAACTTTAGGAGAAAATCCATTGTGTACTCTAATGGCAGCCCGCTTTCAAGTTGTTGTAGGAAAATGTCAAATGTCAATTGAAAATGAAGTTCCTTATCTTTAATGCACACAAAATTTGCTTGACTTGAAGTTGAAATCTACTCAGCAAGAGAAATATCTTGTTCATCCGGCAATGCCGTGTGATGTTGAAGAAATATATCAACTACCTGTTTGAGACTCTCCATTTCTTTAGTATACATTCCTAGAAAAGCTTGAGTGAGATGACCTTTGGTTTTATTTTGTGTAGGAACTTTGAACAACCCCTCAAATGCATAAAAGAAGCCATTTGACTCATCATCAACCTAAAAGTAGTTGATATCTTCTTGCCCAATAGAAGGATTGGAATACAACCTTGATCCACAATGCTCGGGAAGCCTCATCCTCCTAAGAGAATGTGACATACTTGTGCAATTTCTTTTGTGTTCAACATAAGAAGTTTCTTTTTGATCGATGATTTTCTTTCTCAAATAACATGAGCAAAGATTGTGGGTTGGGGTGAATCTCCAACCAACCTCTATGATTTCTTGGTGCAAGGTCAAAGTTGCACTCTTTATAATATAACTCTATTGGTGGCTCTATCCATAGTCTATGCAAAATATAGCTACAAAATGAATCAAATGAGTTTGGTGGGTGTTTGAGGGCAGCGCCTCTAGTGGGGTTGAGGAGCAGCGCCTCTCATGAGGTCCAAGGGCAGCCACTATTTTCATAATTTTTTGAAAGGCAAAAAACAATGCTTAGAAAGCCAAAAAAATAGAGTTTAACCATGTGGATGATGTGTTTCAACCCACATTTTACTTGCAAAATCAATGTGAAATCATAGGCGAATTTGATCTGTGTTTTTGGGGTCAATTGCAGGGTTTTTTAATGGAAAAAATCGCGATAAAATCACGTCAAACTCGCATTTCGCATGTCCCACATTTTTCTCGCATTTTGCTAGTTCTGTCTTGCATTTCCCTTGCATTTTTCAATAGGTTTTTGGCAAGTTTTTGTGAGTTTCTGACAAGTTTTTACTCGTGAGTCACTCACGTGGGTTTCAAAACCGCAAGTACTCATGCACTCGACAAGTACTCGTCACTATCCATGTTTCCTCCTTAATGGCTTTCCTCTTTTCTTCTTTATTGTCTTTTCTAGCTTTTTAACTCCAACATATGTTATCATTATGCATGTGGCTATGCTGATTATTCATTACTGTATCACAATGAGTTTGTATTGAAAATATCTCCTCATAGAGTCACCATTGGGCTCATCCTAAAGATGTCTAAGGTTGCTTGAAAGTTGAAACCCTTTGATGATTTAACCTAGAACAAGTCATGAGTTGCAAACATTTAATCTCTAACAATTCCTAGCATTATGTTCTTTTGTTTCATGAAAAGTACAAAATAATTCATGTTATAATCTAGAGGTGCCTCTAAAGTAGGCCTTCTAGGTGGAGGAGGTATTTTGAGTCTATTGTTTCCATTAAAAGAACCAATATTTTTGTGAGGATGTCCTTGATATTGTTGAGTTGGAACATTTTGTAGAAGGTGTCTCTTCATGTTTGTGACATCACTCACCACCTTTTGCAGGAGAGGATCACTTGAGCTTTGAATCATAGACTTGATTGAGTCTTTTTTTATCATTTATGTTGTAATCATGCCATTTTCTATCTTCATTGCATATTCTTGGCCTTCCTCCAGCTCATTAGTTTGACAAGATTTGATCAAGAAGGCAATCTCTAGAGGGAGTGCATTAATAAAACAGCTCAAGAGGATCTCAAGTGAAGACTTCAAAGTAGTGTTGATTCTATTAGCATTTTAATTTGTCTTATTTCAAGACAACTCAAATCGGAATAGTGCGTGAGGAAATCCTCTCTTTGAAATTGCAAGAGAAGCTCCTTGATCTTATTTATTCCTAAAATGTAAAACAAATAAACTAGATTGTTATTTATGTACATTGTACAATTTATCGTTTGGGGGTTTTGCATGTAATAAAAATGCTGAAAACAATTTAGAACTATCTTTTTGATCTCAAAGGTTAGAGCACAAGACTAAAATTATTATTTCATAAGGTTTTCTATTATGCAATTGAATAAAAACATGAACTGGAAATAGAACATTTTTTAATGGTTAAAATAGAGACCAATGAATTAGTATTAACAATAGGATTGATTTGACATAAGAAACTTTGCACAAACAATATGAAACATGACGTTAGATTAAAGACAACAATAATTAAGAATAGAGGATAGGTGTTAAACAAAGTTGAACACAAATCTCCTTATTACTGACTTCTTGAATTTCCAGATTGAATGAAAACTTCTACAACATAAGTCGAACACAAATTTTCATTCCAATCTATGTGCTCAAAACACTTATTTATAAGCTCTCTAAGAGAAGCTTCTAGGGAAACTAATAATAAAAAAATGTCTTAAAACTACTTTAAATCAACCCTAATCTCTATCTGCTATAAATGAATCAATAAACACTCCTGAAATATACTCTTTCCCACCTTTAAATCTGATGTCTTTCCAAATAGTTTGACTGAGATAACCCTTCTTTTTGAATGATTTTTCTTTAAAACCCTTAAGTTTTATTTTTGTTCAAATGCCGACTGACCAAAAAACAAGTTGGGAGTTGATTAAGTTTGGTTGTGCCTTCCGAACAATTTGCTAATAAGATTGTTAATTGGTCACAAAAGTGTTCCTTTTATGAACTTATTGTTGTACCCAAAACAAATTTTTGCTTCAATAAGGCATTTTGATCAAAATGATCTAAGTCATGTAAAATTGTTGTCAAAAGCCATTTTTAGGTCAAACAAAACGTAGGATTTTTGTGGGTTTATTGTTAGTAGGATACTTGCATATTTCTGAAAATTTGAAAATTAGGGTTTCAAACCCCTAAAAATAAGACCTTTCCAGAATTAGTTGAAAATGATTTTGGTAGGATAATTTGACTTCACAATCACACTGGTCAAGTCAAAATCACCAAAAAGTTTGTTTTACTTTGGTGGGTCTATTTTCATTTTCAAGGAAGAAAGATAGGACCTCCGAGGCCATTAATAGCAGAATGGCCAGTACCAGGTGTTGAGATCCAAGCCTCAAAAGCTTCAAGGAAGAATCTATGGCAGAAAATGTTCAAAAAGATGCTTCTCAACGGAGGGGATTTTCAAAGGTCGAAAAATGCTGAAATTTTTTTCAGTCTGGAGGATGCACACCTTGCTACAAGAAAGAGGCTACGCAATCAATGCCTTAGCCATTTTTCAAGCACCCATACACGCAGTACGGTGAACACGTTTGCGTCGTTGACAACAGTGATCAAGTCAGTCAAGCGACAGCAGTGAACACAGAGTGCGAAGAGGTGAGAATTTTCAAGGAAATGATGAGGATACAGCCAAAAGTGCCCCTACTGGCCCGAGGCACCTATGCATTCAAAGGATCAAAGGCAGTCATCAAGTTTTTCCAAGACAATCACCTCCTTAATTCTGTTGGCTTTCCAACGCATCATCAAGCAGATTCACTTGATTCAGTGATCATCGGCGAATGAAGGCAAAGACAGAAGATGCTGAAAGCAAGTA
>VDFB02281492.1:171452579-171465890 GCA_007258455.2 Sequoia sempervirens | reverse complement strand
TAATGTCCAAGTGTATGTATATAGATAAGTTGCGATCTAAGAGAAAGGAAAAGGTGAATGTGGGTGATGCATTCCAAGCTCCCAAGGCCAAACCTAAGACTTAATGAGATTAAGAGAAACCACAAATGAGATAGCCATTGGTAAACATAGGACATTGGACGTGTCCTCCAAGAAAGGTCAAAAATGAAGGTCATGTCATGGAATGTGCGAGGGTTGAATAGCTCCCATAAGCAACTTGCTTTAGAGAACTATGTTTTAGAACATAAGATAGATGTTTTACTTTTACAAGAAACCAAGATGAAAAAAAGATAATTTTGATAATGTCACTAAGTACTTATGGCCAAGGGCCACTTACTCCTATAGTGATGTTGACGGGGCTTCAGGGGGTCTTGTTGTGCTTTGGAACCCTTCTAGATTTAATGGATTTGAACTATTTTGTTGTCAGTGTAGTGTTGGTGTTTCTTTTTCCTACCCAGGTGGCTCTTGGTCACTTATCAATGTTTATGCGGCCAACCAAAGGAATGTTAGATATGCTTTGTAGCAGGCTCTTTCTGACTAGATTAAAAACAATAGTGGCTATCGGTGGTTAGTGGCTAGGGGTTTCAACTCCCCCTTATTTCCCTCAGAGAAAAGAGGTGGTTTGGTAGATTATTCTGATAGCATGGCTGATCTAGCAAACTTTATGAGTTCTACTGGCCTGATTGACATAGACTTATCAAGCCAAGCTTTTACTTGGACCAATAGGCATATGGGGGAGGACTTAGTTAGACCAGATAGATTCCTTTTGTTCTAGCAACTGATCCGCCTACTGAAGTGCCACTCTTCGGGCTCCGTCACGATGGTTTTTTATCACAATCCATTGCTAACACCCGCGCGCGAAGTCGAACTATTCTCTTCTTCGTTTGAGATAATGTGGAATTCCCACCCTGATTTCAAAAACAAAGTTGTTGAATGGTGGAATATTCTTGTCCATGGTTCTCCCATGTTGAGAATATTTTTTAAACTCAAACATATCAAATGTATGGTGAAAGGCTGGAACAAAAGGGTTTTGGGGGATGTTTTCTAGAAGAAAAGAATTGTTGGGGATAAATTGAAATTGATTCAAAATAAAATGGAGGGGGATGTCTGTCTTCCTACTTGCAACCAGGAAAAGGAAAGCAAAAGGGAGTGGGAACAAATTCTAAGGAAAGAGGAGATTTTTTGGAAGTAGAAATCCAGGGTCCAATGGCTGAAAGAAGGTGACAGGAACACCTCTTTCTTTCATGTTTTTGCTATTAAACATAAGAAAAGGAATCAGATAACTAAACTACACAATGCTCAGGGAGAGGCTATCAATTTTCCCTCCCTAATTGGTCTGGTGGTTGCAGATTACTTTCAGATGGCTTATGTAGCTCCTGTTGAGGCTCCTAATATGGCTCTTAACAGTTTATTGCTTGACCCACTCCCGACTATTATATCCTAGATTGATAACCTTGGGATCCTCAGCTTGTCACTCCTAAGGAGGTTGTTGGCTACTTTTAGTATGGGGACCTACAAAGCTCCAAGACCATACTTCTACTTTTCAAAAAAAATTTGAGAGAGATTGACAGAGGGACCTTGTTTGAAGCTACTCATGATTTATTTAAATTCGTAAGACTTAAGCAATCAATCACATCTTCATAGCTTTAATTCTTCAAGGTTGTTTTTTTTTTTTAAATCAAAAGTAGACTAGCCAATGTAATATATTAATTATAATTATAATGTACATATCCCAGATTCAATGTACATATCCTGGATTCAAAGGGCATACCGGTAGGAAAGAATCCGGAAGAAAACCTCCGGTTATAGCCCTTAAAAGAAAAAAGTTACATAATTTGAGTATAAAACTCAAATATTTACATCAGCTCTTGCATATAGTATTCTATGCTGAAATATATCTATATGATATATTAGCATTGACACTTTTGATACTGCCAAATTTACATATTTACAAAACTTCCATCCCCCTATTACATCACAGTTACAGCCTTATCTTAAATAAAGTACCCAAGATCTTTCACAGGCTGCCTAACTTCATAAAAGTTTTCAAAAAACCAGCCAAAATTGAAACAAATTTTTCCATAAACCAATTAGTATACTTATTCTTCAATCTGCATTTGTTCAATTGAGCTCTCCCCTTGCTCACCCTACTCTTCCTCGGAATTTATAGCAACATTCATATCTGGCATGTCTGGTAATGGCCGATTCTGATACATATTTTGCACACTCCCTTACATTGTTGGTTGACGTTGCAAACCTGAAGATGTTGCATTAATACAATTATGGTAAAGCAAAAAAGAAACATAATGATACTTTTCTCTAAAACACTCAACATTTTTGTTCCCACATGAATATTATATCTTGTCAAAGCCCTGTTAAGATGAATTGGATCAAATAGCTCCAAATATTTCTTGAAAGCATCATAAACATTAACAAAAGCTCTATTATGAGGCAAGAAATGTGGTGGAAAAATTCCACCAACATAACCCTCCCCCATACCAAAAACATATTTTGTGCACATTCTTCAAGAGCTTCATTCTGCAGAAACACTTCATGAACCATTTTTTCTGCAATTAACTTCACAGAATCTAAACACTGCAACATATCCAAAAGGTTAGATATAAAAATTGACATAATATTTGAAGGATAAATCAACCGCCTTGTTTTAGGATGGAGAACTTCTTTCCCAACAACACTTTTGAGACACCTGTAATGACAATGACACCTGAGTTTAAAAACAATTTGCAACTGAGGCTCTTCTAACCTTCCTGAAAATGGCCTCTCCCATCTTTGCACCGAAAACCACACTCTGTAATTCTTCGGCCTATAACCCATTAGTGTTAGACTTATAATATTTTGTAGTGAAATTTTTCAAATGATAGGTCATCTACTATTTGCCAGCAAGAGACTGATTTGGCCAAATAAATAGACAACTTTGAAGATTACTTTACTAACATGATGTGTTTGAGTTGTGAGAGTACAAAATAAACTTTTTGAGCAGAATGAAGACATTCAACACATGCTAAATATATTTCACACACCTTAATCGTATATGAAAATAATTCATTAAGATGCTAACCATACTGAAAAGGAGTAAACATTTTTAAGTAATGATGATTGAAAACACCTGTAGACCTCTGGCATGTTTTTGCGTCCTCTGAAAGGACTAGCATATGTATCCATACGTACTACACTTGTAATCTGGAAAATCCATATACCACTAAATGTACTGAAAAATACGAGCAGGCTTATTCACATTTTTAAATGTGTACATTATCTGGAAGCCTCAAGGAAATCTTATATCCTCTCCAGATTTAATTCATGCAAAATTGATAACTCAAGGTAATGTGTACCCTATACTACATAAACAATTATGACAAAAGGGCCACCTCATTTGAACGAAACCACAGTCTGCTGGACGGAATCAAATTTGCATAAATGTATAGTACAGTTCAATTGCATCTTAGCACATTTTTCTTGCATCACCTTAATAATCATTGATGATATCATCATATGCCTTAATATCAATCACATATAACCAACCAACACCCACATACGTAACTAGCAATTACACATGTGCAAATAGATCCTTTACTGTGCATAATTTAATTTACACTTCAATTGTAAATTGGCATATTTAACTACCAATTACCCATGTATTGATAAGTAACACATGTGCAATTACCAGTTGCATATGCATAAAAATTCATCCATTTTTCCTGGATCTAACAAAAGGAACACATCTGTAACTGCCAATTGCATATATGACACTGACTTATATCAATTCCACTTGAAAGTTTGTCACATATAAAAATATTTTTCATTCAAATTTTAACAAACCCGTTCTAAGCATCTGTTTAGACAAAATTGTTAGAAATTAGAAGTAACCACATATATCAGATTTGCATAATGAGACTTTCAATATTCTCAAAATTTGAATGCATGCCAACTTTATCATATATTTATACCTTACTTAGCAAAGTCTTTCTTCCTTTGCTAGTAAAGCTTCTAAGTGGCAATGCATCTTACCCAAAGCTGCCACATGAGTAACTTTATTATCTACTTGATCATACCCATAATTCGCCAAAAAATCTGCAACTCTATTTCCCTCTCTGTATGTGTGCAAAAGTTCATAATTACCAATCTTATCAAACAATGCCCAAATTTGCTTGACAATATATTCAAGCTTCCAATTTTGAAGCTTGCGATCACGACATGCATTTATTAAGATCAGTGAATCACCTTCTACCTGGATCATAGGCAACTTGAAGCTAAAAACTAACTTTAAACCAAACAATAAAGCTTGAGCCTCAACCACATTGTTAGTTCCTGGAATCAATTTATAAGACTTTGCACATAACACTAAGCCTTTATAATCACGTATGACCACCCCAACCCCAGATAAACCTGGATTTCCTCTAGATGCTCCATCTATATTCAACTTAAAAACACCTAAAGGAGGAGGAGACCAGACAATTAAATCTCTATTTACCTTTGGAACATGGTGATGAAGATTACCTTTAAATGGAAAAGATAAAAAAGTCCATGAGGACTTCAAGCTTGAATCCCAAGCAGAGAAAAGAGAGTCAACATGCTTTATTTTGTACACATAAGCATTTACAATTTCAAAAATTGATCTTTCCAATAGTATTAACATTTGATCAATGTTCAATTTCTCTTTCCTAAAAATAATTCTATTCCTTGCCCACCAGATAGCCCATAAAACTGAAGAAGGTATAATACACCAAATACTTGCAAAAAATGATGTATTATACAACTGTGGCCAAGAAGTGAATAAATTCCAAATAGTGTTAGGAAAAACTATTGTCCAATTCATTTTTGCCACTACAAACAGCCAACAAATCTGCGCTATTGAGCACAGAAGAAATAGGTGATTTACATTTTCAAATTCCTGATTGCAAAGCACACATTTAAAGGGAGCAGCTATGTTTAATTTCACAAACTTGTCACTTGTTAGAATTTTACTTTTGATTGCAAGCCATGCTAAGCAACCTACTTTTGGCAAGACTTTTGAATTCCAACAAAATTGATAAGCTCTTTGCTTTGACACTTGATAGGATACTTGTGTGAGAGATTTATACCCCCTTTAACAATATAGCAACCCGAATGAGCATTAGAACAAATTATTCTATCCGGTTGAGATGAAAAATGAACTACCCTATCTTGTAGAATAGAAGAAAATTGAACTTTATGATCCTCATCAATTGGCTCTTGTGAAAAGTCTTTCCACTTGACTTTTCTAGACACTAAATCTACATTTTGAACATAATCTTTTACTTTTGAACCCCAAGCTTGGGATAAAAAATTTGCAGTGTTACCAAAATTATAATCTACTGCTAGATTTTGATATCCATTCCAAGAATCTTTCCAAAATAAAGCATCATTGTCATCATTCACTTCCCAAGTTAGATGAGGTAAAATAACTTTCCTACATGAAATCAAAAAATTCCACATTACAGATCCTGAAGGTGGATTTGAGATAGTAAATTTTTTGGAAGGACAATGACTCTAAATATTTGCACTGCATAATGTGACACCATTTAATTATAGGTTTAGCATACATTCACCATACCATTTTATCTCCAAGAGCTAAATTTTGATCTAACAAATTGTGCAGACTTGCACCACCTTTTAATTTCTCAAGACAAATTGTTTCTAACGAAATAAGAGGAATTTTCTTTTTGTTATCCAGATTACCAGACCATAAAAATTTCTTGATCAACTTTTGAATTTGTGAAATGATGGATTTTGGAGCTTTTAGACAAGCCATAAAGTAGTTAGGGATTGATGATAATACAGATTTTACCAATAGTATTCTCCCTGATAAGGATAACCATCTACCTTGCCATGCCAGAATTCTAGATTGAATAGTTTGAATTATTTTTTGCCAATAATTAACTTTATTCTGTCCAGAAAATAAAGAATCCCTAAATATTTACAAGGCAAATAAGCATGTTGAAAGCCAAAAATATTGACAATTCAATTTTCAATATCATATTTGGTATTGAACACATAAATTTTTGACTTGCCTTCATTTACTTTTTGTCCAGAATTTGTTGTGTATTTTTCCAATAAAGACTTTATCTACAAAGCTTCTCTTATAGAAGCTTTACCAAAAAGCAAAGTGTCATTAGCAAAGAGAGAATGAGTCACTGAAATGGCGGTATTTGGAATAGAAACCCCCTGAATGAAACCACACATATGAGCTTTGATAAACGACCTACTCAAACCTTCAGCCAGTATGATAAAAAGAGATGGAGATAATGGATCTCCTTGGCGAACCCCTTGGGTAGAACCACAAAATCCCACTACATAACCATTCAATAAAATTGAAAACTTAGCACCAAACAAACAGGTCGTTATCCATTTACACCACTTAGAAGAAAAACCAAACTTTAGTAACACCTGCTTCAAGAACTTCCAATTTACCCTATCATATTCCTTCTACATATCAAGTTTAAGAATCATTGCAGACATTTTATTTTCAACAATGGAATGCACAGTTTCATGGGAAACAATTGCACCTTCTGTAGTTTCTCTCCTAGGGACAAAACCCCCTCAGAAATGATTGATGGCAAAAGAGAGTGTAACTGAAGATAAATAGCCTTTGTGAAAAATTTATAAATTGTGTTACATAAAGAGATAGGCCTAAAATCAGAGAAAGTCTCAGGAGTTTTAATCGTTGGTATAATGGCAATATTAGTCACATTACATTTTTTTAGCATACCTCCCGACTTTCTTGATTCTTCCAATACATTCAAAATATCAATCCCAATGAAATCCCAACATTTTTTATAAAATATGGCAGTGAAGCCATCAGGACCCAAAGCTTTATTAGGAGACATGGAAAAGACCACTTCTTTTACTTCCTTAAGCAAGAACGGGGCCATCAACCTAACATTATCTTCCTGAGAAACTAGACTAGGAATATCTTGAAGAAGTTCTCTCTCTCTTGCTAAAAGAACATTATCATTGTTAGTAGCAGATAAAAGAGAAGAAAAAAACTTAACTCCTTCATTTTGAATCTCTGACTCTTTTGTAAGCAAAACACTTGACACACTATCCTTAATCGAAAAGATAGTGCTTTTAGCTTTTTTAATTTGTGCTGAAATATGAAAAAAATTGTATTCCTATCACCATCTTTCAGCCAAACTTCTCTAGACTTTTGTCTCCAATAGATCTCCTCTCTCAATAACAACTCCTTCAATTCCTCTTGTAACTTACACTGCTCATCAAATAATGCATTATCCAAACCATTGGCAATAATTTTTTCATTCACTACCTCTAACTTTTTGTAAACCAATTCTTTCTAAACAAAAATATTTTTAAAAACATGTTGATTCCAGTTTTTTAAATGTTGTTTAACATACTCCAATTTCTTGCTTAATTGAAGCATTCTAGAACCATGTACAAAGGGCGCAGACAGCCACCATTGTTTTAGCAACAAAATAAGATCTGGATGTCTAAACCACATCACCTCAAATTTGAAAGAGGATTGAATCTTTGACTTAACTTGATTTGCAACCAAATCAAGTGAAATAGAAAAGTGATCAGATGCTACAAAAGGTAAAATTTGTGATTGAAATTGATAATCACTTAATACCTAATTCAGAGAAATTAAGAACCTATCTAATCTCTCCGTAATTTGAAGAAAATTATTTCTCCTATTTGTCCAAGAATATCCACCATTTTGTGGAATTACATCAACCAAAGCATTATCTTGAATACAAGCAACAAAATCCTCCATAACTTTCTTTGGAGGAAAAATACCACCTTTTTTCTCAAGAATACTTGCAATTGCACTAAAATCCCCTACAATAACAACTTTTTCAGAACCCATGCTATCAAGCTTCAATTTCAAAGTATCCCACAACATCTTCTTACCTACCGTACTATTAGGCCCATAAACATTGATCAGCCAAAAAGATAAATCAAAGTGATTAATCTTCATTAGTTGTCGATTATGATTAAATGAGATATTGCTAATGCTAACTGTTTTTGCATTCCAAAGAGTCAGGAGTCCTCCTAAAGCTCCTTGAGAAGGTGAATGTGAAGATTTCCATTTGCTCCACTTCTTAACAATAATCTAAAAAGCTTCATCAAAGATTTTTGTTTCCTGAAGAACAACTAAATCTTCCCCACAAACATCCAATTGTTGCTTGACTTGGGCTCTTTTGTCAGAGGCATTCAAGCCTCTGACATTCCATGATATTAATTTCATTGAGACTTAGGAGAGCAACAGGCTCTCCTTGGTCTTTTTTGTTTCAAACCTATCCCCATTTGGGCATCTAATTTCAACTGTACACCTGCTTCAATTTTTTTCTTGTAACTTGACAGCTAAAGATTTCCTACCCCTTTTAGTAGGGGAATTTTTGCTTGAGGAAGGAGATAAAGGTGAATGGGAAATTGATAATGAAACCAAATCATTTGATACTTCACCATCCCCAAAAACTTCTGAAGCAATATCATCAATCAATTGTTCCCCTACTAATATTAAAGACTGGTCCACAAATTTCTCCATCTCCTCCTCGGAGGGAAAAATAGAAGAATGATCATTAAGATCAATAGACGACAGATGAGACTGTAAGGTATAATCACCTTCCAATTCTTGATCATAAAAAACCATTAATATTTCATCACTTTTATTAGTAAGGCCAAGTGTGATCATTGAGGCACATTGGTTCAATTGTTGGATAGTAGCAAAATTAAACTAAGGAACCAATATCTTAATTGAAGAGAAAAATATTTTCATCGGTGAAAGCAACAACTTTTCCAATCTAGGTAGAAAAGAGATAGTGATGGGCTTAGAGCAAGAAGATGAAACATCTAACCTTGCAGTATGGAAATCATCTGAAGATGAACAAGATACATTATCACGATTACTTAAGAAAGAACCATCAGTTTCCCTCGAAGAGAAATGAGTGCAAGAAAAAACTTCTAAAAACTTAATCTGAGAAAAAACTTCAACATACTTTAACTATGAAGCTACAGAAGACCCATAATGACGTACATCTGTAGGTGGAAAACTTTGTACATTTGACTAAGAACAGGTACCTTTAATAAAAAGATACCAGTTAACACATAAATCAAGAACCGTAGAAAAGAATGCCAATTCCTTATCAGATGTAGGAAAAACCACAAGAGAATTCTCATTTAACATGTTAACATATTCTACATCTGCATCCCTATTACCATTCATATTCAAGACCTCCAAATTCACACATTTTGTGGGGAAATGAGTGGGTGAATGACATAAAAAATAGAACTTCTTTGGATCCTCGTAAACCAAATTATGTTTCCACAAGCAATAAATTGACTTAATATTAACAACCACCGGGAGAGCCTTAGAAACATCAATAAGCACACAAAGCCTGATTGGTAAAGAGGGATTAGAAAAGAAAAATGAATCATGATGCAGATAAATTCCTATTTGATTGCCTAAAACCTCAATAATTCTCGACTCTTTGTATTCCAGAGGTAACCCTTGCAATTGTATCCAAAAAGAAATAAATTGAACCCTAGTATGAGAAGGGTTGAAATTTGGAGACCAAATGGTTGTAAATAAACCATGCCCTTCACAAATCCAAGATTTTTTCCTGTATACAGCATTTCTAAAATCTCTATCTAAAAATATAACAACAAAGAAGCCTTATCCCTTGTCTAAAAAGAAAACTTGATTAGAACCAACCCAAGTCTGAAAGACCCAAATTTTCAAAAAGTCAAGAGCTGGGAGAAATTTCCAAAACTTACAGGTTAACGCAACATCCTTAAGATCATCAATCTGTGGCGTAAGCATGGCATTAGGAAGGGTGATATTGACTTGATCACCCTTCCTAAAATTTTTCGGAACCCATATGTATCCGTTAGAGCCCAAAATCTTCTCCTTCTCCTGCCTTTGGGCCTTTGAAGGAACCCTCCTCCCCATAACACCAGACCCGTTTGCATTAGAACCCATCTTCTTAGAAACAGGAATAGAATTTGGGAAAGTGAGAGGTGAACGCAGAGACACAAATGATTTAGGGTAAACAACAGAAATGTCATTTGGAGTGAGGAGAGCTCCAGAAGAGCCAGAAACTGGGTTATTAGGCATAAAATGGGGAGGAGGAGAAAACCTATGATCATGAGGACGCCTAGAAACCACATCTGCCCACGAATGGGAAGAACTAGAGGATTTCAAGCAAACTACCGATTCAGGAGCGCAAATGTCAAAAGGAACTTGCCTCTCCTTGACAAAAGGTTTTGTAATTTGAGAATAACACTGAGACTTCAATATGGAAGGATTGAGAGCTTGTTGATCCGAAACACAAACCCCATTATGAAAAACACTACCAGGAAAGCCCTGAAAATTCTTAAATTTTCCAAAAACATCTTCTTTCACCGATGAAGGTGACTTTCAATATAAATCAGAAGCTGATCTACAAGAAAAAGCACCATTCGTGGCAGGAAAACGAGTCACAGGAACCCTCCCTGGTGCATGAAAACCCTTGCTCTTGACAAAACGAGCAGAAAACTTTGAATTTTTACCATTGACGGCAAAATTTGATTCCCGTCTTCTACATTAGTGCAATAACTTTTATAAAATCCTCTCTAAAATTCTGGTGAACCACATCAAACCTCTCCTTGATAAAATTATTAGCCCAACTTAAAAAGGGTTTGTGCCTGGTCGTCATATCCTTGATGCTACCATAACCACACATGAATTACTCCATTCCATGGATAGATGCAACTACGCTGGTATGGCCCTTAAATTAGACATTTCTAAGGCCTATGATAAGGTGATTTGGAATTTTGTCCCTAAAGTCCTAGCTAAGTTTGGGTTTGTCCAATCTATGATCAATGTTATAATGGAATGTGTTACAACGATTAAGTACTCTGTTCTAGTAAATGGGTCTCCCTTTGGGTTTTTCTCTGCTGGGAGAGGTATCAGATAGGGAGACCCCCTTTCACCCTATTTGTTTATCATGGTTGCAGATGTCCTAAGCGGGAATTTCTCTAATATGTTGTTTGAAGGGTCCATAAAGGGAATTAAGGCTGGCTCTTCCTTAGAGCCAATTGTGATCCAACAATTTGTGGATGATGCCTTTCTTTTTGGGAAAGCCTCTATGATTGAAGCCAAGAAATGGAAAAATTATCTCAACAACTATGTTGCTTGTTTTGGGCAATGCATTAATTATAATAAAAGCATGATTTAATTCTTTAACAACACTCCTAATATGCAAGCTCGGGTGACTGATGTTCTAGGATATTTGAGTGGTTCTCTTCCTTCGTTTTATCTTGGGTTACCCCTTACTATCAAGGAAGTCACTCCTGACTTTTGGAATTCTATACTGGAAAGGATCCAAAGAAAACTGGTTGGGTGGAAAGGCTCCTTGCTTAGCCATGCAGGTAAATTACAACTCCTGTCTGCTGTTTTTCAAGGTATCCCTATCTATTTTCTCTCCATTTTCAAAATTCCTAGATATATTGCTAAGAAATTTGAGAAAATTCAAAGGATTTTCCTTTGGTTAGGGACCAAGGAAAAAAATAAATTTTCTCTAGTTAAATGGGACAAGGTTTGCCAACCTAAAAGTTGTGGTGGGCTTGGGATTAGGATTGTTTTTGATATCAATAAAGCTTTAATGGCCAAACTGGGCTAGGACCATCTGAGGGATAGAAAGGATTAGTGTAAGATCACAAATGCTAAGTACCTTCAAAACAGACCTTTGATTGACTGCCTCTCGGAGGTTCACCCTTCGGGGTCCTTGGTTTGGAGGTGTATTTGTAGCCTACATGATCTTCTAAGGAATGGGATAAAATGGAAGATTGGAAATGGTAATAAAATCATATTCTGGGAGGACCCTTGGTTACTTGACACTCCCCTGGTAAACTCTGAATTCAAGAATCTAATGAGATTGGCTCAATGATTCTTTGGCATTTATATTAGTGATTACCTCCTTGGGCCTCAGGGTGCTAGAAAATGGAATGACTTGGGCCTTTGCTGCCCCTTATCCCTTGATCTGAGTCTCCTTTCCAAGACCCTGAAAGAATTGCTCTCCCTCACTAGTCTTCCTGCTTCTTGCAGGGGGGATGAATTCTTTTGGACTCATGATAAGCAAGGTGATCTTTCAGTTAAATCGACTTACAATCTGCTGACAAACTAGGTTGTTGTCCTCAATCTATGCAAGAAGGTATGGAATTAACACATGATCTCGAAAGTTAACTTCTTTTGGTGGACTTCCTGCCATAAGAGGATTCTAACTCAGGACAATCTAAGGAAAAGGGGATTCCAGATCCCCAACATATGTTTTTTATGTAAGTGCAATGAAGAATCAATGGATCACCTATTGTTACACTGCCCGTTTGTTGTTGAGGTGTGGGAGATGACTTTAGGAAGATTGGGTCCAATGGATTATGTGTAGGGATATCAAATCCTTTATCCTAAGCTAGTCTGGACCCTTTATCTACCCTTTACTTGGTGAAATTTGGAACTAGGTCCCTCCTATTATATGTTGGTGTATATGGAAAGAGAAACAATAGGATCTTCAGGAACATTGAGATGAGTCCAAAAGAGGTGTTTGGTATTGGTTCTCATCTCATTGTGGAAAACATCTCACTTTTCAATGGGAAAACCATAGGAAAAGGTCCGAATGAGGTGGAAATAAGTATGGCCAAAGCTTGGCACTAGAACCTGGATGCTAACTCCTATGACAACTCCAGATCCCTGGTTCAGAGTGCCACTATTTGGAAGCCTCCTGATAGTGGCTGGTATAAACTAAATTTTGATGGGGTAGCTAAGGGAAACCTAAGCAGAGCTAGTATAGGAGGTGTGATAAGGGATTACAAAGGAAATTTTGTGGCTAGTTACTCTGGGGGGATTGGTGTTCATTATTCTATGATTGTGGAAGCTAGAGCATTGTTGAAGGGCTTATAGTTGGTTGTCTCCACGGGGATTGAGAACCTTCATATTGAAGGAGACTCTAAGTCTATTATTAATGCCGTTAACTTTGATAGATTGCTGGGGTGGAGTATGAAAGACATTCTTCTTGACATAAGGCTCTTCGTGTCAAAGTTAAAATTAAAGGTTGCCACCCATATTTACCGGGAGGGAAACCAATTTGCTGATGCCTTGGCTAATTTTGGCACACATTGGAAAATATCCAAATGTTGGCGTTCATTAGGGAACCCACCTCCTGACATTCAAGGTTTAATATTGAAGGAACAAAGCCCTTACTTGACCCATGATGATAACTAATCAAGCGCCTTGCTAGATTTTTTGGGGGGTCCACATGCTTG
>VDFB02281492.1:171309835-171452479 GCA_007258455.2 Sequoia sempervirens | reverse complement strand
TACATTGCACTTTATATTGCATAAAGTTCACCCTTTACTAAGTGCCAACACCTATTATATTCAAACTTTTAAATGTTTGTATATGTTTCATACTAATCGGCCTATTGAGTTGCACCTTGTGCTGACGTCATACAATATGTTGACTTATATGTATCAAGTATATATACTTATATTTGTGATGATCGAGTAATCACATTGATATTACATATAAATACATGCACATTTAATACATGTAGTCTCATACCTTTATAAATATATACATTCATATATGTGCATATACTTATATATATGTATGCTGATAAATAGCATTAACGCTATCTCTCATATATATATATATATATATATATATATCAATTAACATATTTATACCCCAAGTCAATTAACTATGTTTACATTCAATATACAAATGAATGAATACGAACGAGTTAACATTCTCACAATAATAATATATTAAATACATACATATATATTTATATATATTTACACACTCCTCTATATAAGCATTAATGCTTATGTGTATATATATATACATATATCCAATCACATATATATTCATATTGTACAAAGCAATAAAGCTATAATCCATTCAATAATCAAATGATTAGGACTAAGTGATATATTCACAATATTAACACATGCGTATATACACACATATGTACATAAGAAAGAACTCACAAGCTCAAACAGATAAACATCATCCAAACATGCATTCAACAGTAATCAAGACCCTTACTAATGCAAACACATCATGCTAAGGATGACTTACCAACTTCCCACATATTAACTTGACTCAATTATTTTGCAGTGGTGTGTGTAAGCTCAGATAGGTTACGTTACTAGTTACCCGACCAAGATCTTCTCCTGAGTGATACTTCCCCTCCGCTTGGAGGAATTGAACATATACCTACATCCACTGACATATGCCTAAGGTAGTCAACTATTCAACAAAATATGCATTGCACATAATACATCTCATAGTTAGAATATTAATTCAATAACCATCCATTTCACATATATGCATCTCTTCACATAACATTAAATGAGATAACATTTATTCATAATTGTTTTGATAACAAAGTGCAAGCACAATTTATTCATCTTTGGAATTCACATTACATTCACATTTTAGCCTACATAGTAATAGTAAATAGTAATTACACAATTGGGGTGTAACACCTGAGTAGTTGATGAAAGAGCATCCTAAGGGTCTTTAAATCTTGCATCACACAAAAAATCCTTTATTTTTGTGTTTTTTAAGTGTGCATTGAGTGTTTTGGTTTGTAACTTTCTATGTGTGTGTGGAAACCTAAATAACCTAATGCGACAACACAAAGAATAGTTGAGATAATGGTGCCACATGGGCACAAAGGTTGTAGCAAACTCTTGCCATATAAAAAATTGAGTATAAAATTTTGTGGAACTAAATATTATAGAGTGTGTCCCTTGGGAGTCACATGTTACCACACAAGCTTAGTGAAGATTAGTCCATACCTCAAGTATTGGATATGTGAATAAGTTATTCAAAATCCAATAAACAAATAATAAAAAATAATTTTTGACGATTGCATCAAACTATGAAAAATTATGGGGCATTCTAGAAGCAATTAGGGCATTGACATACATGTAAAGGAATTTGAATCATCATAAGATCTTGAAGTTTTGTTTATAGACAAGAGGAACGTGAGAGAAATTTTATTTCCTACACATACAAGAATATCAAATGTCAATGACTTATCATAAAGGTAGATTGATTACTCCAAAGAAGGGGTTATATAAGTTATAGATAAAGTTGCTCATTTGAATAGTTGGCATCACAATAAGGGTGGAGATTGTAACAAAAATCTCTACAAGTAGGTGGTTGAATATTTTTAGCTGGTTATAATATAATAGTTGGGTTGCAAAAATTTAGAGTGGTCCATTGGTTATGTAATCATTCAACATATAATAGAGAGTATGTCTTTCTAGAATTTTATTGTTCTTCCTTTAGTGCTTTTGTTATGTAAATTAGGGCAATTATTAGTCACTTGTTAATTTAAACCACTTGCGAATTGCATCAAATGGTAATAGAGTGAAAATAACTATGTGAGATCCATAAAAAATTACATTTATGCATTTGTTACATTGCATGGATTAGAGTAGAAATGACACATAGAGGAAGATACTAACTTTGACAAGGAATTCACTATAGAAGATAGCTTTTCCAAAGCCATTACAAGAGCTAGGAAAAAACTAAGGTTAGACCTACCAAATTACTTAGGAATATTGAAGCTAAAAGAGTGAATAAAATGGATAACAAAGCTAGAGAAATATTTTGAGCTAAATGATTGAGAAAATCCAAAGGTTCAAGTATATGGGAATAAATTTTAAGGGTCATGCCATCTTGTGGTAAGATTTTGTGTAAAGATAACACATTAGAAGGGATAAGTAGAATATCAAGTTGCAGTTGAATTACAATCACTAAGATCAAGGGAAAGTTTATGTTGTCGAATTACACCTTGGATTTGTTCAATAAACTTGAAAATTTGTGCTAGGAGACATCCATAAAGGAGTAAATGGAAGAGTTATTCTAACTCAAAATTTGAGTGGGTCACATGGAAGATGACATTGAGAAGGTTTCAAGTATGTTAATGAATTGTATATCTCAATTTAGGATGAGATGTTTGTTGTAAATACATTTTGTCGAGGAAACCTTTTAGCTCATATTTAGGGTACAGGATAAGTTATCCCATAAATAATAGAGTGCAAGAGGTAAGGGTAGGGGTGAAAAGAGAATATAAGACATAGAGAGACAAAATTACATGAAAAAGGATAAGGGAAACACACTCATATGCATAAAGGAATAGGAGGCCACATAAGTGTTGGCTTTATAGAGAATTGCTTCATATGTGGATAATTCATCAAACATTTGAATGTGTTGAAGATAAATGAGAGTAGGTTCATTAAGATAAAATAGTCTATATTACATATGTTAAAGAGGAGTTTGAAGCAAAAAGTGTAGCTCTAGAGTATGAGAAAAGTTGATGATATGTAAAGTTTTACTAAATCTACCCAAAGAAGAAAACAAATCATGCTTACAAAAGAGCATCTTCTATACCAAGTACAAGTCTAACTTTATAAGTGTTACAATTTATTGGTTGGAAAAGGTACTATAAACAACTTGGTGCTAATAGAGAGGGTTTATAACACCTATTCCATATAAATTCCCTTTGTTGTAGAAGGGACAACTACTTATTGTGACATAACAATGCAGGGTTTCATCCTATATTGGAGGTTGTGTTGATGTGATATGGTGTAATGTGAATCCAATAGACTCATGGAAGTTTTTGTTGGGAAGGATGTGGTAGTATGATATAAGTATAATCCATAATGGGTGGAAGGACACATTTACTATCATGAAAGATGGTAGGAGGTTTGAGATCCAACCAATGCCAATGAATTAAGACACTTTAAGTTGTGTGATGTTGGTGAGCAATAAGGAGTTTCTTAAATATGTTAGTAGGACATATGTGTGTTGTGTTATAGTGCTCAAGTATACACAAGAGGAGACGATGCTAGACAACTCAAAGGAGCCATAGGTTGCAACCCTACTCAAGGAGTATGTAGATATTATCATCAACAAGATACTAGAGAGATTTCTACCAATGTGGAGCTATAAATACCCCTTAAATTTGAGCCATGTTTTATCAAAAGCAATAGTTTAAGTGTTAGGTTAATGAAGTTCTACATCATTTACCTTGAATTCCACACTAAGTTTAATTTCATGTGTTGTACTTATCAAGAGTAATTTTCACATTGTACTCAAATAAATTCAAGTATGTAGAGATAACTTAAACAAAAAACCCATCCCAAATTCAAAAGAATGGATAAAATGGTTATCTATATAAAATATTATAAAGTCTCAAAAGTTGCAAGCTTGTTATAACAAAGAAAAAATAGAGCTATTTTTCTCCACTAGTGGGGAAATGGTATGTAAAAAATCACAATCTAGAGTTCAAACGAGGAATAAAATATTAGTTAATTGTGGGGAAAACCCTAGAAGTGTTAGGAGGATATCCCTCAAGGAAACAAGAGAAAGGAATTCCAAAAAAGAGGTGTAAATGACAATCAACAGACAATCATGGTTATGCTCTATAAGCACCAACTTTAAAAAATGAAAGTTTTATCATGCAATGTTAAAGGACTTAATATTAATACTCACAAAAATTCCCTTTTGACTAACATAGTCTAAAAGAATAAACTATATCTGATTCTCATTCAAGATGAGGTCCAATATGTGAGTGAAAGAACTAGTAATGTCAGTAATATGACTAAGGAGGGACCTAGTACAAGGAGTAGAATCAACAAAATGAATTCCTTTGTGGAAGAAAAGCAAAACCTCTAGGGTTTTTTCAAAATTCATGAGAGATTTTATTAGGAATAATTGGAGGCTACTTATACCTTGAAGCAATTATAGGTGGGTTTGATGTGGTTCCCATAGGTTTTTCTTTTCTGTGTTGGTTCCTAGTTTGGGTATTTTTTGTTATTGATATTTGGGTTTGTTGGTCGAAAATGTTTTGTTGTTATTTTGTTGTGTTTGTACCTATCTTATTTCCATGTAAAGGGTTCTAAGGCCCCCTCAAAACCTCATTTATCTTTTAATTAAAAATATATTCTAACCTTCCGCTTGCTAATATTCTAATGTGAATTACTATCACTAAGATTTTGGTGCATTGCCCTAAATATATTTCTTTTACGTGTCATTTTTATTGCCTTAGCCCTACTCTACCCATCATTGATATTTGATCAAATAATTCCTTAAATGGGCTCCCTTGGTCAATTTTTACTTAGTGTCATGCTTTACCTCCAATATATCTTTGTTATGAGCCTAATTTTAAAAAGTACTAGAAGAATTCTAAGTGTGAGGGTTTTTGGATCAATGTCTAGCCTTGGTTGAGGTTTTTGGATTTCTCATACCATCACATCTTTCCTTAATTCCCTAATTCCCTAAACCCTCATTTCCTTGAATTATTTATCAAAGCTTCAAGGTTTGTCATGATTCCATGGTATAAGTACTAAAACCTAGAGACACCTAACTTCTTTCTTTTATTTTAAATATCTAAAAACTTGGAGATTCAGGGATTCAATAAATTGTGTACCTCTTAGATATTAATTCTAACTCCTAGCTCCCACATCCATCTGTGGTCCTTTCAAAAAAAAATCTCTTTAGTGTTGGAGGACCTCAAGGCCCAAAATTTTGTTCTCCATCATATGGTGAGTTTATGGATTTTTTCCTACCATCATGTTTAAAAGTGATTATAAAGCAACTAAATTCAAGTAAAATTTGGTGATGATAAAGAGGTTGAAGTAATGGAAAAAGGTACCCTTGCACAGTGAAAACTAAGCAGGGAGAAACTACTTTTATTCATGAAAATTTGCATACATGCCAAAATTACAACATAATCTTTTAAGTATTGGGCAACTTCTAGCAAAAAATTATAAGGTTGTGTTTGAAGATAACTGCAATAAAATATTTGATAAATCAGCTAACCATCATCTTGTAGCAAAGGCTTGTATGACAGAGAATAGATTATTTCCTTACTTTGGTTTCTACAAAGATGCATTACCTCAAAGCAACCGCATATGATTCATGGTTATGGCACCAACATTATGGTCATTTGAGTTTTCAAGGATTAAATTTGTTTCATAAGAAGAACATGGTGAGAGGACTTCTTGCAATTCAAGCAAAAGAAGAAGTTTGTTTAGGGTGTGCACTTGGCAAGCAACATCGAGATAGTTTTCTGGTGAACAAATCATGAAGGGAAAAATCTCCTAGATAGAGCTTGTGCATGCAAATATTTGTGGTGACATGCAAGAGGAATCATTGGGTAAGAATCTTTACTTTTTTACTTTTATTGATGATTTCTCTTGCCACACATGGGTTTGTTTTCTTAAGTAGAAATATGAGGCATTTGAATGCTTCAAGCTCTTTAAGGCTATGACAAAAAAACAAAGCAAGTATTCTCTCAAAATACTTAGAATAGATAGAGGGGCATAATTCACTTCCAAAGAGTTTGCTGATTTTTATAATAGTCATGGCATCAAGAGACAACTTACTGCAACTTATATCCCCCAACAAAATGTTATTGCAGAAAGGAAGAACAGTACCATTATGGAAATGGCACGAAGAATGTTACAGCCCAAAAATATTCCAAATTGTTATTGGGGAGAAGCATTTGCAACGATAGTATATATTTTGAATCGAAGTCCCACAAAAGCAGTTCAAAACATCACTCCGAAGGAATCTTGGAGTGGTCATAAGCCTTCAGTGGCTCATCTTTGAGTATTTGGTTGTCCCACATATGTTCATGTTCCAATTCAAAAGCGAAAGAAGTTGGATGCAAAATCACAACTTTGTATCTTTGTGGGATACTCAGATGCAACTAAAGGATATAGATTTTACAACCCTGACACAAAGCAATGGATTGTTAGTCAGGATGTGGTTTTTGATGAAGGGGGAGTATGGCAATGGAAAAAAGAGTTCCACAAACTACACTACTAATCATGAGTGTTGAAGATGATCAAGTTCCTCCTCTCCCCACAAGCTCAAGTGGAAGTTCAAGCCCAAGTTCACCAAGTTCATCAAGTTCCTCGATTCTAATGATAGTTCAAGTCCACCATCCAGTTCAAACTCTTCACGAAAGGTATGAAGTTTAAATGAAATTTATCAAAGGAGTTCTAATGTGAATCCAATTGCCAATTTTGTTTTGATTAGTACAATTCAAGTTGAACCTTCTATGTATGAAGAAGTTGTGAAAGAACAAGTATGAATTGATGCTATAAATGAAGAGATGCATGCAATTAATAAAAATAATACATGGGAATTAGTGCAACTTCCTAAAGACAAACAAGTGATTGTTGTCAAATGGATTATAAGGTCAAATATCATGTAGATGGTTCAGTAGAACGCCACAAGGCAAGATTAGTTGCCAAGGGATTTGCACAAACACCTGCAGTAGATTATTCAGAATCCTTCTCCAGTTGCCAGACTTGATATAGTCAAAATTATATTGGCTATTGTTGCATAATACAAATGGTTAGTATATCAAATAGATGTAAAATCAACATTTCTTAATGGTTATATCTATGAGGAAGTATATGTGGAACAACCTATGGGTTATGAAATTTCAAGAAAAGAACACTTAGTTTACAAGTTGAAGAAAGCTCTTTATAGGTTGAAGCAAGCTCCTCGTGCCTGGTATGATAGAATTGACAATTATTTTATAAAGAAAGGATTCAAAAGAAGTCACTCAAAGCCCACCTTGTATGTTCAATGTATTGGTAATGATATTCTCATAGTTTGCCTTTATGTTGATGATCTCATTTATACAAGTAGTAGTCCAACTCTTATGGAGAAATTTCAAGCAGAAATGAAACAAGAATTTGAAATGTTAGATCTCGGACTCATGCATTATTTTCTTAGTGTGGAGGTGCACCAACAATCTAAAGGTATATTTATTTCTCAAACCAAGTATGTGGCTGATTTATTGAAGTGGTTTATAATGGTGTCATGCACTATAGTTGTAACCCCTATAGCTCTTGGTGAGAAATTAACCAAGGAAGATGCAAGTTCCAAAGTGGATGCTACTTTGTACAAAAGTTTAGTTGGAAGCCTCATGTACCTCACTACAACTAGACCCGACATTATGTATGTTGTGAGCCTCATCTCTCGCTTCATGCAGGATCCACATGAGTCTCATTGACATGCTGCAAAAAAAATCTGAAGGTATGTGAGTGGTACACAAAATTTTAGCATTCATTACTCTCCCACTAATAAATTCGAGCTAGTTAGTTACACGGATTCTGATTGGGCTGGTTTAAGTTTTATTTAGCTTTATTTGTATAGCTTTCTTTAGCTTAATTTCATCGCTTGTCTCTAAAACTCTTTATATAAGAGATCATTGTAACAGAATTACAGAAAGTTATATATAATTGCAGTCTATCATTTTTCTCAGTTTACTGTTCACTCTTTCAGTCTGCTGTTCAATTCTTTTCAGTAGAGCGTTAGAGCAATTTTATAAGTTATATTATTCACTAACATCATTCTTCTATTCCATTATGCTTTGATGGACATCTATACCCTATTCCAAAGCTTCCAAAATTTGCGCAGGCAAAGATTGTGGAACTCAGCTTAACACTGATCATCTGCATTCACTTGAGAAAGAAAAATCATTATGTCCTACAAGCATAGCACACCATGAGACCGCATTCCTTTGATGTGCTTTGCTAAACAATCTACGTGGCATGTCAATTCTACCATTCATGTCTGCTAGGGTAGTTGTAATGGTTACATTGGACTTCACTCTTCTTCTAAAAACGTAACCATGAATTTCGTTTGACAAAGCATTTTGAGAGCATCATCTACCTATCTTTTTTATACACACACATCCTACAAGTACAGTCATCGAGTTCCAAGAAATCAAATTCCCTCTGATTGCACTTGATAAAAAAACGTTCTTGTAATGTCCATTTTGATGATGTTTGGCAAAAATTTGTAGCTTCAACCTGCTACTTGTATTTGCTTATAAGTTTCTAAGCAAACATTTCAATAAATCCATCTTGTGCATATCCTGCAACACGACACTCCATGAGATGACATAAATTCATTGGTGTTCGGAGAGGAGTTCACAACTTCATAACCATATAATAGCTATTTGCCCATTCGCTTTGTCGGCACTTTGAGTAGAATTATTAACCCATACATAATCACTAATCAAGATAAATTCATAACTTTTACTTTCCCCATCAACATTTAGGAGTTAACAACTTACATAAAATTGCATATTTTAAGCAGACTTATTAATTCTCACAAGATTCTGCATTTTGAATGGACTTATTAACCTTCACAAGATTACGCATTTTGAATGGATTTATTAACCTTTAAAAAAAATTGTTGATCACGCCCTTATCAGTATTTGAAATAGTTTTCAAACCGACAACTTTTAAAACTTGTATGTCAAGCCTTCGAATGTGATGAAGGAGAAAACATATATAAATTTCTACTGAATTAATATTTTATCATGAAACTTTACCACATTGTCAATGATTTCACAAACCTCCTCGCCAAACCATTTTTCCCACCTTCTACGAAACTAGATTTAATTATTTATGTAAATTACCGTACAAAAAATTGAAGTTTTAAAATGTCCTAAACCAAAAGGTGTCTTGACCTTCAAACTCATGACATTAGTAGAAATGAATTCATAGACACCATTGTAAAATGATTTTTCATCAGCTCTTATGGATTTTCAACTTTAATTATTTTCATGATTTACCACACTGAGTGGCCACTGTGAAGGATTTTTGGATGAAACAAAGGATGATTCTCCTTCAAATTGATGTACCTTTTGGCATAAATCAAATAAGGTATGACACTTAAAATATTGATGAAGACAAAAAATGATGTGGGAAACGCATAACAATATCAATTTGCAACTAAAATCAGCTCATGAAAGGTGTTTGATGCATGACGACACTTATTGTTTTGGAGAAAAAAATTGGTGTGAAAATGAGGCTAACAGTATGTGCATTCGTTATACTAGAGAATCACCCAACGGTCAAAGCTTCATGAAAATTACCTCACATGAATGAATAAAACTTGCTAGAATTTGATTGCTTACTTGAAAATAGAAAATATAAAGAATATATTTTGATTGATTATCAATCCACTATTCTTTGAATTATATATAAGCTTAACTAGTCCTAACTAATCTTGGACTTGTCACTATATCTATTTCTCATCACTGTTAAGCAAGGAGAGAGTTATTTTCTGGAAGAATACAACTGAGAAATAAAGTCATAACATAGCGAGCTGTTAAAATTAAAGAGAAAATCTAATCATAGAGGCATGTGTGAACAAGTGATAGAATCATGTAACAAAAAAGAATTGGTATTAACTACAGAATAAGAGTCCTTGATTCAATAATCATTTGTTGCCAGTACAAGTTTAATGCAACTATTTGATCCTCCTTAGTCATGGCTAGCTCAACACTATTATTGAGATGATACATGTTGTTGCAAACCTGTGACCTCTCTTATTTGTAAGAGTACATTCTCTCATTATTGTTGTTGTAAACACTTCAACTATAGGTCTAGTGCATCATCTTAATCAAAAATCATATATTTTATGTAAATATTCCATTAAATTATTAACAACTATGTCTAGTGCATCAAATTAACATAATCTTAGGAAATGTCTTGAATTATATAAAAGTAAATAGTAGTATTTTGGGAAATAACAAGGCAAAAAGTAGCAATTAAAGGATAATTTGGGAACCCAACACTAACCTTAGCCTAGATTGAACCCTAACCTAACCATAATTGAACCTAACCCTAATTGAACCCTAACCCTAATCGTAACCTTAATTAAACCCTAACCCTAATCATAACCCTTATTAAACCCTATCCTAAATTGAACCCTAATTGAATCCTAACCCTAACAGTAATTGAACTCTAACCATTACCCTAAGTAAACCATAACATCAATTGAACCCTAATCCTAATTAAATCCTAACCCTAATTAAACCTTCACCGTAACCTTGACCATAATTAAAACCTAACTAAATCCTAACCCTAATCTTGGCCCTAAACCTATTTGGACTCAAGCCTAACCCTAACCCTAATCCTAACCCTAAACCTATTTGAACTCAAGCCTAACCCTAACCCCAACCTTAACACTAACACTAACCCTAACCCTAACCCTAATCCCAATTGAGTCCTAACCATAACCTTAAATGAACATTGACCCTAATTGAACCCTCACTGTAACCCTAATTAAACCTTAACCTTAATTGAACTGTAGCCCTAACCTTAACCTTAAACCTAATTAAACTCTAACCCTAATTGTACCATGTACCTAACCCTAATTGTTATCCTAATTGAACCCTAACCCTAATTGAATCATAATGCTAATTAAATTGTAAACCTAATATATTCTATAAAATATCCACTTGAACACTTAATTACATTAAATGTCATTATGAAATCATTCTAATTTTTTATTGAGAAGAAATTTAAAATATAAAATGGTTAAAATAATGTATAAAATGAAGCATTACCTAATGGATCTTCATAAAATTCAACCATGTCAATGGAATTGCTTGATTTCACTTTTAACTTAACAAGATAAAAAATTATAATACAGTCAAAATAATTTGAATAAATTAATTGACTTATGTATGATGTCTTTGACAAAAATAAAGCATGTTGTTTCTAATTATATAGTATAGCCTCTTTTTAGTAGGCTTCCAAAATTTATTGCTCTTTGTCAAAATGAAAAGCATACTAGAAATACGAAAAATTATCTTTTGTTTTCAAACTCATCTTTTGTTTGCATGTCGAACTACACATTGTGTGTGCAGATCCAAAAATCAACACTTAATAATTTTGGACATGCAAAATTTTACCTCTTGATGAACTTTGTATCAATTTAGCTCTTACAAAATTCTTTGGGAGATTACATTATTGAAATTTGAAGAATAGGAGTAGCATCCAAAAGAATTAACAAATTTATTAGAGAAAAAAGATGTTTAAATTTTCTCTTTGCATTGGCCCAAATTATCACAATCTTCACAGTTTTTGCTTTGTATTTACAAAGGTTGCTCCAATTTTAATCTTCATTTCTCTAAGGTTGTTCTATTTTATGATTCTTCAAATCACACTAGTTAGACTGCCTACGTGTATTTTGCAATCCCATAATAATGGCAATAGTATGAAATTACTAATTTCCTACGTGTTTTTTGCAATCCCATAATAATGGCAATAGTATGAAATTACTAATTTCCTACGTGTTTTTTGCAATCCCATAATAATGGTAATAATATGAAATTACTAATCAAAATCCATGGGGTATGCACATGGAGCTACATATAAAGAATACATGCAAAGATTGTCATGTCTTTAATTATGAGAAAGAATCAATTTTGTATTAAAAATCACACACTACTTTTCATATGCATTTAATGCATTGCACTAATTATTTTTTTGTTACTATAAATCTAATGTACACTTTTTAAGTTCCAATCCAGATGAAATTCCTTTAATTTTGTTGGAGATGAAAAATAATGCAAAAAAATATTAATTCTTTTGTCAATTTTAGAAAAAATAATATATATATATATAAAAAATTACAAAACCCTCTAATTTTACAATCTAAAATCACAAATCAATTTAGATGTTTAAAGTGAGTTGCTACAATCTATAATTACTATGTAATTTTTATAAAATATAAGAAGGAATTACTCATAGTATAAAATCCTATTATGTTTTAGGAAATAAGAAGGAAATATCAATAATGCCTAACCATATCCTCCTCCAAACTTCTCATAACCACACTAACCACTTACTCGTTGGTAATGCATTTTCTTTGTCTTACAATAACTGAAATATTAGTTGCTCTATCTCATGATAGGAATGTTTTGGAGAAATCAACAGAGCCTCATCCTCTCGGTACCATTTCTTTAGTAGGTTGGAAATTGTAAGAATTACAATCTATTAAAATCAATACAAGTTCAAGAAGTAAGGGTACTAAAAGGGGAGGAGGTTTATCTATTCTATATATGTTGTTGGATGAATAGAAGAGTGATAGATAAACATATTACATATATGATAGGCATATGGTTCAAGACTCCTTAAATATTGATTAAATGTTTTCTTGTGCATCGATTTCAAGAAGAAGTCTTCAATCAATCAAATCAAGCCTAGAAATGTCCAAGGGACTTTTTACACGTCAAAAGGTAGATCAATCAACAAAATATTAACAAATTTTAAGAATTTAAAAATACTTTCATGGAAATTATTGTAGAGACCGGCTAGAAACCCCATCTCGAACAAAAACAACACATTTTGAAGTTCGATACTGTAGTTACAATATCTACATTAAAAGCAAATGTGCGCACAAAATTCCTCTTATCTTCATTAAAATTTCTCATTATATAACAAAATGTAAATATTTTTAACCCTTCAAAAATGTTATATCATCGTATGCCACATTTGTGAAATCCATTGTATATCTAATTTCAATTTGAAACACAAAATTATATATATCTTTTGAAGAATTATTTCTATGATTATTTGGAGTGAGACTCAAAAAAGTGTTGGAGCAAGAAAATAAGAAAACTAATTATGATAGGAACAAAAAGGAATTATGCTAAAATAAAGAAGGTGTCTTGGAATAGTCTTTTGGAGGTTTGTTTAATGCAAGACAATAAATTGTTAATTAAAACCCCTACTAATTGGCACAAAATTGATTTCAAAATAATATCCTAAATTCGTGGAGGATTTGGAGGACATGAAGAACATTCCTCATGCTAGTGTGGTAGGAAGTCTCATTTATATAATGGTGACAAGACTAGATATTTCTTAACCAATGTGAATTATAAATAAATTCATGATGAAGCTAGGTAAAGAAAATTGAAAACATGTGAAGAGAACTTGTCTAGGTACTTGAAAGGAACTCTAGATTATTTCTTAACTTATCATAGCATTAATGATGTGGGCAAAGTGTTTAATGTATAGGGATCTTTGTAAATTCATATTGCATTTGTGATCTTGATAACCAGATGTCAACAAGCAGTCATGTATTTATTTTATTTGGAGTAGTGAGCTAGATGAGAAACAAGTAGTTGATAGATGTATTATCCACTACTGAAGTAGAATATATGGTCGCAACACATGCTTGTAAGAAAACAATGTCCAGTTGAAAGGTTGAGTGATAGTATTATTTTTAAGAGTAAAGCAATGATGAAATATTATTCACATTAGTGTAATTTGTGTAATTTGTATAGATAGGAATCTTATATACCATGATAGAACCAAGAATATTGATTTTTAGTATCATTTTGTGGGAGTGATAGTTGAAATTAGGAAAGTTTAAATGGAGAAAATTGATATTCAAGTAAACAATGTAGTAGATTATTTGATAAAACCTGTGAGTATTGACAAGTATATGTACTATAGGGATGAGATGGGATTATCCTATTATTGAGAATGAGGTTAACTTCTTGGGTTGAATACCACACTCTCTCCCATGATAAAGATCAAGTGGAAGAATGTTGGGGCTTCAATTATTTCACCTGCAGAGAGTTGTCATAGGAAGAGTTTGTTTGTAGAGTATTTTATGGTGAGTTTTCAAGTTGTATGTGTAGCATTATGTTGACTTGCATGTGGTGATGTTATATAATAAATTTGTGGTGTAACATACATGATTTTTTGACAATTGGTGTTGGTGTAGCATCAATATCAAATCATACAAAAGGACTTACAACCACATATCAAAATAGTGTTTTTTCGAACCATGAATAATGATGTAGGAACACTTACAACAAAGATAGATTTAACTTGTTAAAAATTGAGAGAAGGTCAATTCTCTAGAAGATGACACTAGATGCTATAATTAGTTAGAAGTAGTTTTATATTTGTGTGAGAAACCACAAGTGAGGATTTGATAGTGATGGCTATATTATAAACATGTAAGTATACCTATAGTTTTTAATGATATAACTATTGATTCATAATATGTGGCAGTGGCTACATATGTAAGATGATTATCTATGTGGAGACTTTATACTTGGTGATATGTGTAGTATGTTGACATCATATTATGATTGAATTTTAGTTGTATGTCTTATAATATTTCATGCACAAATTATATGAGTAGATGACTATTATTTTCATGTTAGTTCATCTATATATCACTTTGTGTGAATTTTCCAAGGTTAGAAAAAGGTCGGTTGGTTAGACTATATATTTATATTGGTTTGAGAATTGTTGGTGTTTAATTAAAGTGATTGTAGAAGAATTAATTTGTAGATTGGTCTTTGTAAATATCAAAAGACCTTGTTACATTGAACCCTTGTTGATTTTGAATAATATAATTGTGAACATATTTTGGTGGCAGGTTTTCTCCCAAAAGGTTTTTCCACATAGATACTTGTGTCTTATGTAATCTTATGGATTCTATTTACTTTTGTGCATGTTAGATATATATTTTTAAGTGTTTTTGACTATTATGTGAATACATAATCTTAAGTTTTCTTAATCTCATTATATCAATCATCTACAACAGGCGGTAGAATCCTCAATACTATCGAAGTAGTTATTTTTTGGTATCAACACCATCAATTTGATCATGTGATCCCTCTACAAGGAATAAGAGATTTTCCTTGAAAATTATAAGTATCTATAACATAATTAAATTTAGATTAGTTTGATACTTTATCTTAAGCATTATGTTTAACCTCGTGTATTTATTTTTTAGTAAGAAGAATTTAATATTATCTAAGTGCACTAAGCATTAATATTATTATTCATCAATCAACAAGTATTACTTCCATTTATATATTCTCATATTTAGGACCATATATCAATATTGTTACATCTCATTTCCACATATGAAGAACATCCAAATTCCATTTATACTTTCAATGCCACAGTGCATCATTCCATATTATCATTTCACAATCTAAAATATAGATCAATTACCATTTTTCACTTTAAAATATAGATTAATAGCTATTTTTTATTAGTTTCCCTTAGTATAGGTATATTCATATCACCAATTATATTACATTAATAGAATCATATACTTTTTATAAAATATATTATACAAAAAGTATCTATAATTATTTTATCTTTCATCAAGGATTTCCATTCAACGACCATTAGAATACTATATTTCAACTCTAAATTTTCAACCCTTATCTCATTATTTAATAAATAATAAAAGTCTTATATTGAAAACTTATGAGTAATTATCTTGTCAATACATATATAGGAACTCATATAAAAAATTCATTGCTGCCTCTAGCACATAACATCTGTCCCAAAATTGAAATAACATGACAATAATATGAACTATAAATTTTTATTCCATCTCTAGTAAATTATTATCTTAAATATTTCTCAGAATAAAAGTGTCTCCAAAACCAAGAAGTTACCCCATATTTGAGGAGTGATAATGGTCTATTGAGACCAAACCATAGGATCATAGCATCTAGATCACTCCTAAAACAAGTAATTAAAGGTCAATACTATGTTCAAGACTAGGTTGATAACATACATCAGCATAATTCAATACAAATATAAGTATTCAAGATACTTGGCATAATCACATTTACAACTTAGATGTGCACCTAACATGTGTCATATAAGGGTGAGGATGAATGGTTTTTCTTTTTTATTATACACTCTCCTTGACTTGTCATCCCCTTTTCATTTCAACAATAGTAAATAATTAATCTTACATTCATATAGGTCTAAAAATATCTCAATCTTATAATCCTAACATTCAATTAGACATAAAATCACAAAACACTCTCTCAAAGAACTAAACTCACATTCACATGGGTTTAAAACTTTCTCAATACTACTACCCTAACATTCTCCCTAACATTCAAGTAGACATATAATCATAAAACACTCTCTTCCACTAGTCTCTTAACCTAAGAAATTATGTAACATTTGAAGGCATATAATAATGAAAACCCTCAACAAAAATGAATACAAAGGTGAGATTAAAATAATGGTAGCTCTCAATGCAAATTAAGACAATAGTATGAATCAAGGAATGATGATTCTCAACATAAATCAAGAAAATATTATGTTTCAAAGAATTACAATTATCAATATAAATCACCTCTAAACCCTTCTATCAATGTGTACATTCAATTTATATGTAAATGTCCTCATATTTATAATCACCTCAAACAAAATCTTCTAAGACATTGATAAGAAAATATTGATTTTAACCTTCACTTTTACACAACACGAACTTAGCAGGGTTTAACTAAGCCTAGTCAAACCTTATCATCATAATAAACCAAATAACCATACTATAAATTACATAGATATAAAATCTCATTTATATAAAAGCTTCTAACTTATAATAAATATGGTAAATCTCAATTGACCATGGCAATAGAAGACAATCACTATGGTTGAACTAGTAGATAATAGTAAAACCCTTTTCTTCAATATAAAAAGAGAATATTTAAGCATTGGAAGAAATCGTACCATTACTACCATTTACTTCAAGAAAAGAAAGAAATTTAGTATTTTCATAGACAATAAATAATTTTAGGACAACCGTTTATTTATTTGAAGATGTATTTGTAAACCCAAAAGGATGTTTTAAGTCATTTAGCAAAAGAAAGTTTTTTGTAACATCTATAAGTTCACAAATTCTAAAACAATCCCTTACCTCCTTTGATTGTATTTCTTTAATAGTCGCTCAAGACAACTTGACTCGAAAACCATGTAACTCATATGCCACCAAAAAATAAGACTCCCCAAATTAATTTTAAATTATTAACCCTTACCAATCTTTTGTACAATATGTTAAGAAATTCCAATAATGTTGATGAATAAATACTAATTTCCTACATAGCCTTTATGATAAAAACTATGTTAAAGAGGTTATCAAACCCATAATAAAAATATTATTAAATATATTTACACAAGATAACACTAGAATAACATTAAGAAACCCTTTTGGAAAAAAAACCCAACAAGAAAACATCACACCACTCACTTGATTACCAAAGGAATATGTTTACAAATATAAATTTTACTTTTGAAAGCATTCTTTAGTAATAAGAAACCAAGTTACACTCTTTTTTCCCAATCGATTAGAAAAATAAAACATGTTATAGCAGCACCATATAACCATATTGTACCCATATAAAAAAATCATATATTGCTTTCCAATTTCATATAAGATGTTTGTCCTCTAAAGATTCATTATGAAACATTTATCTCCTATGATCTTGTATGTCATGCTTGTAGGTTTTATAATATTATTTCATAGTCAATGAAAGATACTTTCAAATGTATTAAACAAGATATAAATTAGAGCTTAGATGAATGAGGTACTCAAAATTTTAGGCATGTGGAAAAGTGGTAAAGTACCACTATAAATCATCTTTTACCAAGTTAACTAGTAGGAGTGGATCAAAAGTTCTCTTTTTCTTGTTTGAGTGGTATATGCAATCAAAATTTACTCCTCATGGTTCCTTTCCAATTTGAGTAGTAGAGTCAATCAGAATGTGCAACTTAGGGTTCTTTTTCCAAATAGGTGGCATAGGTAAAAATGTGTTCCTTAGGGTTCTTTTACCAAATAAGGTGGCATAGGTGACATAAATGCACTCCTTAGGTATCTCTTTCTAGGTTAAGTGGAAAAGATTCCTCAAAAGTACTCATGTACTCTTTTAAAGATAAAAATAAAATAAATTTAGGAATGTAATATTTGTATGCATCTATTCAAATAAATTTGTTAGCATTTTTTAGCAATCTAATTTTTATCATTCTTCAACTTTCTTCTAAGTTTCCATTAGGATTTATGCTTTTTTTTCCAATTTCTTATAGATATTAGGGTTTCAAATTTGCTAAAATATTTTTTTTGTGCTTAGTGAATTCATCAATATATTGGTCATTAAGGTTTCAATATTTTATAAAAGATCCATTGTGTTTTAAAACTCTATATTTTTAGTAAGTATTGATGTATATTATAGAAGAAGATGGACATGCATCTCAAACAATCTATTATCTTCCATCCCAAAATGGATGGATAGATATAATTAATTAACAAAACCTTTGTATAACTATTAAGTGTATATAATTATAGGTATCCAAAAGGATGGGATGAACATTTGGTGTACATTCAACACTTTTATAATAGGTCCACTTATTGTTTATTGAATCTTTCACTATTTGAGGCTTGTTTTGGTTTTATTCTACTGGTCCTACTTGATATTTTCTTGGGATAGAAAAGGGGCTAGAAAATGTGGATCGCAGTGTTGATAAACACATGTTCATGGAAAAAGTGAGCTAGACACATCTTTGAGTTCAAGAGAAACTAAAGGATTCTTAGCTCGTGTATAGGAGAATACATGATTCACATATGATGAAGCATAATTTTTGTGTCAATGACTCTACAAAAGCTTAAACCTATATAGTATTATTTATTTTAAATCATTGATCAAGTGGGGAAAAATTCATTTCAATTAGAATAATAAAACATATGAAGATATTCTTAGTGATAAATGATCAATTACACCTATTTGAGCCTTCTATGTTGGATGAACTAAAATACAATTTCTTACTTTCTTCCTTAGATGATTTTGTATGTGAGAAAATGAATAAGTTAGATAAATTTATGATGCTCTATAAGAAGGTGAGATACATAGGGTGGGGAGAATAATGAACATGGTTGATCAAAGAGAAAAGGAAGATTCCTAATATGGCTAAGTTGATGTCTTGAGAAGATATAAAAATAAGTTCCCATATTTTATTATGTATTAAATATTTTTGGGACTAAAATCCCCATAATTATAGTTAGGGAGGTGTGATCCAAATTTTGGTCATTTTTTAGATTGAGAACATTCCACAATCAGACATATCCTCTAACAAGGTGTAGGTCACTTTCAATAGTGTTGTAAGTGTTCAATAACGTGTTGTGAGATTAATAAGCTAGTCAAGTATTTAATTTCATGTTATAGGTGATCAATAAGATATTATAAGTGATCAACAAGATAATGCAGGTGTTTAATAACATGTTTCAACATACCAATTTAAGTTGTTGTAGGTATTTATAAACATGTTGTAGGTGTTATTTTTACACTTCAAATGACATGAGGTATGTCGGGAAGTTGTTCCTAACCTTATGTGGATAGTTTAGGAATATTTATTCTACTATAATCATTATTGTAGTAATTCTTATTTCTTTCAAAAAGATAGGTCTCAAGTACATGAGTGGAAATTGATTATATAGGCATCTTGGTAGTAGTATAGTACACTGTCATGAAGTTGTGGAGGTTACTACAAATATACAAAATTTGCTACATGTTAGTTTTTTGTGAATAATAATAGTTGGATGTCATTAGGGCATAAAATTATGTAAAGGGGTGGTTTGGTCTCTTGAAAAAATCTTGTGAATTTATCTTTCCAATTTTCCAAGTGATCTCATTCTCTTTTGGAGGATATTGATCAATCCCTCATATTGTTGATTGTGATTATTTTGATGGTGGTTGTGATAATTTCTTGCATAGGTAGTGATAGTAGATGGTTTGATAATTATCTCGAGCGAACAACCATTGCCATTCAAAGGAACCATTCATCTTCCATTATTGGTAGCCAATGGAGAATATCAGGTAGATTGTGATCCAATGAAGATTTAGTTAGATTTTAAGTTAAAAATCCATTAGGGTAATTTTCTAATATTTTAAAGGAAGAGCTATGTTATCAATCTAGTAGTTTATGGGGGATTACATCTATCATTAGACTAAAAAATATTATCTCCCATAATGTTCTTTCCCTTTTCATTGAAATAACATCTAAAGATAAGATCATATTTAGTAGAATCCATAGATTTTTCCTTCATCTCCTCAAATAGAAAAGCTCCAACCATCTCCTCAAATATTAGCTTAGAAGTGGCACTAGTAATTGACATGACAAGTTTATCTAATTGTTATCCCCATTTTTAGCCCTCAAAATTTTTAACTTTCACCTGTCCAAATTGACACTCAAGCTTGTGATGGTTTTGTGAAACATGATCTCTTATTGCTCTCCTATGAAACGATTATGTGGAAGTGAACAGCTGTAGTGAGGTTCAAATGATTAAAGTTTATTTTTCTTGGGAAAGGTACACAACAGGGATATCTAGTTCATTATATCCAGGGGTGAAGTAGTTCAACCAGACTATATACTCTGATTACAAAGATCAGAAATGCTCATTTAAGTGATGATGCTTTCAGCTTGTAAACATTATTCAAACTTACAAAAGCATAGTAAATGCAAGAACTTATGATCATTTTCCCAAGGAGAATCAGGCCTGGTAAGAATTCTGGACTAGGAAAAGACAGGAAATAGATCCACAATCATCTCAATGAGCTATAAGAGATTATTCCAAATGAAGCCAAGCATAGTATTGATAGCTTGCTCGAACACATGCATTCCCTTTGCTTGAAATTCATATCGGAGAATTTAAATAAGTCAATTGTCAGATACAATGTATATGTTCTCTGTTATCAATGCACCGAGAAGTTTAGGATTTTTATGTTGAGGCAATGAAGAACCGACATGAAGTGTCGACAACATGGTGATTTACACAAGGCAATGGAGAAAGCTAAATAAACATCGTTGAGATGGATGAGAATAAGTATTGGGTTTTATTCCTTGGGGAAAATGATATGTATCGTGTCTTCTTCACCATCAGATCAGAGGGCTAATTCTCAATAAATGATTTCTTGAATTGGGCTAACTATTCATTATAACCGCTGATAAATGAAGGTACCTGACAGAATCAATGTTTGTTGATACTTGGATTCCCCATATTCCAATCATAATTCTCTTCGCAAGCTTATAATGGAGATCTTGTTGCAATTGTCAGGGACAAGTCATTTTGATTGTCTTTCCAATAAGAAATGGACACATCTTATTAGCACTGGATCAGGAAATACAGAGGGGAATACATAAGCAGCGTCCAAAAGAGATTTTTAATTACCAAAGACTCTTGGCGGAAGTTATTAAGGTTTCTCAATCCTCTGGCGGCATTTCGAATAGTTATGCAAACTATCGTAAAGGTCGCCCCGTTGTAAGCGGTGAGTTCGTAAAGATGTGAAACTTGCCACTTGGAGTTACAAAGACCATAAAAAATCCTGCCGACATGGAAAGCTTAGACGTTAAGAAGCTAAAGGGGCACCGAGGCTTGACTCTTCATACACGGGATCTTTTAAAGTAAGTTGTGATAACTCATTTTCATATTGTTCGATACAATATTGTCTTAAGAGCTAAAGAACCCTGTAGAAGAGATTGGAGCTATTTACACATGGGATTTTAAATTCCCGCTTCTATGTCCACCCTATACCATCAAAGATTCACGTTCAGTGTGTCAATATGGTCAACTTTGAAGCTAGACATACATGCAAATACCCGAGCAGTTTATATTGTAAAGGATTGAACATTAAATTAGATACAGTCGGAGTTGCTATGAATCAAGTTTGTGGTAGGAGCGCGAAGAGGAGAAAGTTATGTCTGATCAACAAATGATTGAGCACCTTTCATTACTTACTTTAATATTTGGCTGTTCTACTTTGCCGCGTGCCATCCGAGAGCATATTTGTTGTTGGGAGATGAAGAATATTTCTTTGTGCTTCAAAGGGCTTAAGCTGCCATACACTATATCTATAAGGATCCCTGTCAGACAAGAGGCTCATAAGTCTTCAAAACGATGGGTCCGTGTAAAAAAGAATTGAAGATCTTATTAGCATGACATGCAAACCGAAAGGCCTGGTTGTGGAGGAACGATATTGGTATATCGGCCTTATCGTGTATGACGTTCATTCGATTCAAGAGAGTTGGATTTAATAGAAAATGTTTTGAGTGGCATTCCCTATCAGATGTCTTATTCCCATCGGACCCAACATATCACTCATGTGTTCAAAACGAAAGGTGCTGATATAATAGAGTTCATCACCAAAGCACATGGAAGGTTAAAAGGTCGTTACTAACAGTGATCTCATGAGTTCATGATGCAGAAAATTCAAAATTCCTGCAATGTCTTGGTTTTTCATCCCAATCATTGCCAACACCGATAACATTGTCACCAATGAAGCCGCAATGAGAAGTTTTGGGCAACATATTTGGCTGGTTTGAGAACCATCTTTGGGCCCTGAAGTATTTAGAAGAACAATGTGATTAGAAGCTAAGGCGTGTAACCAGATTGCAGAAGAATCAATTTGAATTGATCATGAGGCTTTCAACATTGCTACGCACAGATTGGGTATTACTTTCATCAAATGTTTTAAACAATGATCTCACAATTCGAAATGGCCACTTCCTTCTCTCGGGACTCGATACAATATGCTTCCAAGAAGTTGATTATTTTAGTAGATGGACATACTTTTCATAAGGAGTCTGCCAAACAAAATATAAAGTCACAGATGGGCGTTTAATAAAATGACTAGATTAAACGTGATGACATAAATTTCTTTGGTTGCAAGGGCACACTCATGATAATCTTGGAAATCATGAAGAACTTCTGAATGTATCAAGCTAAGACATTGTGGAAACGACATTTGGCATTAAATTTACCCAACAATGAAGACTCGAGAGACCTTTAAAAGTGACAATTGCAAATCAAGAAGCAGTTACCTAAACTAAGTGAAGCTACCAGGTGTCTTTACAAGAAATCTGAAGGCTTATTGTTGTAATGCGTGTATTTGAAAAGGAACTTAACTGGTAAAAGAATGTCGTTAGAGGAAAAAGGAAGCTAAAAAGTTCTTCTTAATTAAAGTCCATTGAAATTGCAAGAAGCGGTTACATAGTCGAAGGGGAGAAGTTGGAAAGCTCCATTTTAGTAAAATTGTAATTTCTTGAAACCGTTACAAACGTTGAGGGATGAAAATATAAAAGGGAATTAGCACTGTATAGATGGGATCTTTTGGCTGTGAAACAGGAGCCTCTTTGAAGGCTGGGGAATTACACTGATTGATCTTTTGTTGTTCATCTGGGGGAAGGAGTTATTTTTCAGAACTTAATCTTTGTACAAGGAGATAGAGTCTTTGAGTTCTGTTTTATGTTCTTGAATAAAGGAGACATTTCTAATTCTTGTGTTTGATTGTCTTTTTTTAATTGTTGATTTCCTTTGCGAGTCTGCAGTTTTCATTTGTATTTTCTCTATTATAACAGATTAAGGATGTGTTCATTGCAGAATTTTTGTGTCTTGTTTTATTCATGTATTTTCTGGGAATCATTTTATTTCCTCCTCCTTATCATTTATAGGTTTAAGTGAATGATCTTTGTGTCATTTGCTTTGATTTTTTATTCCAAATCACTCCCGCATTTGTGTCATTTTTATGCGCAGATGTTTGTTTGCCTTTATTACTTTTTGGTTAAAAGCACACGTTAGTTTTGTTTTCAGTTTCTTCGATTCATTGAAGATCATAAGAGGGAGTTGTACCTCTAAAATTTAGAGGAAGATCGCTAATTCAATAGCAATCTTCGGAGTTGTTAGTTTCATTGTATCACTGCTCAGTTGGGCAATAAAGAATCATTTATCACATCAAATCGCAATGACCAATCTGTTTACTAACACTAATGAATTTAGAAATAAACATAACAAGATAATGCACTAATCTTATTCTTTCATTTTGACATCAATGGATGTCAATTGAATTCAATAAGAGTTTTTAATATATTTAGGTGCTCAATCATTGAATATTCATCTCCTATTTTTAAATAATATGATTTTTCATAGGAATAATTTATTTGCAAGTGAGTTTTTGTGTTAAAAAGCAACCAACTTATCATATAAATCCTCTGTATAAAAAAATTAGGAGTGTTAAATGTGAAATAATTTAATGGTAAATATTTATTTTCTTTCATTTCCATTAGAAACATGTACATTCATTTCTTAAGAAATGAAACTAGTCATTGAAATTCACTTATCACAATCACCAACATGTCTTCCATCTTCAACTTTAAAAGCTCAAAGTTGAACTTCTCAATCCTCATTCTTAATGTGCCATCCATACTTTGTACCAAAAATTACTCACCTATCAGACACTAGTTAAATTTTAAAATAATTAGCAAATCACATGCCACTTTATATATCTCAAATTTATTACTAAGGGCTTTAAAATGGGATTAAATGGAGTCCATCTACAAAATTTATGACCTTAAAAAGGTCAAGTGTATAAATGATACAAGATAATGTACATACTATTATGAAATCTAACAATACCAAAAAAAATATTAAAAATTCAAATTCACATAAATTTCAAAAAAATGTCGATAAATCAATACTTGCAACATGTTCATGCATGATTCTTATAGATAGGCTACTTTGGGTGACTAGTATACTTACTATCATTTGTATCTAATTTATAGAAAAGTGAGAAGATAAAACCATAAGTATTCTCCCAAAACCACAATAAATAAGACCATGGTATATAGAAACAACCATACCCCATGTGAAATTATGATTAAACTCAAGATATTAAAGATAAATATCTATGCATAAAGGCATATTTTACCCCATTACACTATTAGGCACAAATTCCTAAGTATAGCACTCTACTATGTAGTGGCCAACTAATGTAGACCGCACTTGTCATAAAAATATCCTCCACTCTTCTCTATGTAATTCTCAAGTGCTAAATTAGAAAGAAATGCTCAATAACTCTTGTGATAGTGACAACTATAACTTTTTCCAACTGTAGACTCCCTTTTTAATGCCACTAAAATAATTTGTAATTCTTAGATACTAATAATTAATTATATCTCATCTCTCATGTGGGCATCCAAGCACCCATTCAAAGAAAATTGGAGACACATACAAACTTTAGACATAGGATTGCAAGGTTAATATCACTACCCAATCCTATTATTCTCCTACTTGATATTATACATTGTAATTGAATAGAATAAAATATAAAATAAATCAATTATAGGATGAGGTAAATATTGTGGCCTTTCACACCAATAGAGCTTTTTTTTGCTTGATGATTTCATAAGAGAATTTGAAACATTATCAAAAGTGTTTACCTTTTGTATCATAATCTTACCATTCTCAAACATCTCATGGATAAAGTGATATTTCACATATATATGCTTAGTAAGAGCATGTTACATGTGTTTATTGTCCAAAAAAATAGTACTATGGCTATCACAATCGATTCTCATAACCCAACAATCAAAACCAATACCTAAACATAGTGTGTGCATTCATATTGTCTCTTAAAATACATGAGTAATAGACATTTACAATGGTTTTATTATAGATAAATACAGACATGTATTTCCTCTTACTCACCCAACTAACAAATGTTAATTTTAGCCCAGAATTGAATATAAGCAGCAATACAAAAATAATGAATGCAATAACACAACAAATACCCTAGGAAAACCCTCCTTCTTGAGGGAGAAAAACCCAGCAACAATATATCACTTATATATTGAATGAATGGACAACAATTCGCTTACAATATGGCCAAACACAAGGCCGGTCTACAAATAAAGCTTCTCTCTTAGAAGCAAATAAAAGATAGATATGGTATCTCCTTTGAATCGAACTCCTTGAAGCAAATACTTGATCTGTTGTAGATGTGAATTCCTTCTATGTTGTGAACTTGTCTTGAATTGAATTGATTATGAAATGAATGAGAGTCGCCTTGTATATATACATGTTGTGGTGTATTTTCATGAGATGTTGGCTTGTTTACCAACCAAGGCATCACTTCACAAAAGGTCAACCTTATTAGAAATTAAAAAATAATATAAATATTAAGTCGTCTCTTTTGCAAATATATTTGAATTTAATTTAATATTTTTTTTCCTCCGAAAATTGAGGGAGAAAGAACTCCCGCCACTACACATCAACACTCCCTCTTAGCTAGGGAGGTATCTTTCTCAATATCCGTGTCATGGAGTCTCTCAACATGACATCCACAATGGCTACACCCATTTGTGGAAAGGGGTTCATCACGGAGTCACTCAACGTGATATCATCATGGAGTCACTCAACATGACGTCCACCATGGCTACTCCCATGTGTGGAAAGAAACATGTGTACAAGTTCCCATCACGGAGTAACTCAACATGATGTCGTCATGGAGTCTCTCAACATGACGTCCACCATGGCTACTCCCAGAGGGTGGATAAACACAAGTACAGGGGAATCATCACAGAGTCTCTCAAGGTGATGTTGATGTGGAGTCTTTCAACATGACATCCACCATGGCTACTCCCAGAGGATGGAAAGAACCACATCTTCGTCTCAAAGATGGACAAGGGCTTTCACCTCAAATTTCTCTGTCTCAAAGAAAAATGCATTAACAAGGACTTTCACCTCAAATTTCTTTGTCTTAGAGAAAAATGCATTATAGCAAATCACAAAAGATCACTAATGTTGAGTCTCCCTCTCAGCAAGGGCTTCATTCTCCACAACTCCAAGCTTGTCTCGAAAATGCACAAATTCACTCTAGAGAGAGGCTTGGTGAGAATATCAATCGTCTGATCATCAGTGCAAATATATCTCAACTAAATAGCTTTCCTCAGTACCATGTAATGGAATTTGATTTCAACATGTTTTGTTCTGTCATGAAACACTGGATTGACAGATAGCTTCACACAACTTTGATTTTCACAATGAATAACAATCGACTCTAATGATTGTTCAAACAATCCTGCAAGGAGCTTCCGAAGCCAGACTGCTTCTCGAGCTGCTACACATGCTGCAATATATTCGGCCTCTACAGTGCTTAGTGCCATTGAAGACTGCTTCCTGCTGCACCAAGAAATCATCGTAGACCCCAAGCTAAAGCAACATCTAGAGGTGCTCTTCCAATCAGCTACACTCTCAGCCCAATTAGAATCAGAATAGCCTTGCAACTTTAGGTCTACACTGGAAGTATATCTCAAGCCATATCCAACTGTGCCACACAAGTATCTCAAGATATGCTTAGCTACAACTAGATGAATTTTCCTTGGTTCACACATGAAATGACTGAGGGCACTCACTGCATAGAAAATGTCTGGTCTAGTATTGACTAGATACATCAATGATCCAATCAAGTGCCTATACATGGTAGGGTCTACCAGATCTGAACTAGCTGTAGACTCACTTAACTTCTTCAAATTTGTTTCCATCAGTGTAGACATAGATTTGCAATCCATCATCCCAAATCTCTTCAAAATGTCTATGGTATGTTTCCCTTGACTCAGAATAATCTCATTGGGTCTCTGGCACACTTCCAATCCTAGAAAGTAATGCATATACCTAGATCCTTCATCTCAAATTTAGAAGCTAACTCCTTCTTGCATTTGACAATGAGATATTCTGCTCCAATAATAAATAGATCATCAACATAAAGAACCAAGTTTAAAGCCTCACCATCAACTTCCTTGAAGTAAAGATTTGAATATGCATCATTCTTGGAGAAGCCCAAGCTCATCAAGTATTGATCAATCCTCTCATACCAAGCACGAGGAGCCTGCTTAAGACCATACAAAGCCTTCTTCAATCTACAAACATGAGACTCCTTCCCATGAATCACAAAGCCATCAGGTTTCTCAATGTATACTTCTTCAATTACACCATTAAGCAATGTTGTCTTCATGTCCATCTGATGTAGCTTCCATCCCTTAGTTGCTGCAATAGCAATAATAGTTCTGATGGATGTATAACGAGCAACCGGGGAAAATGTCTCCTCATAATCTATTCCCTCTTTTTGAGAGAATCCTCTAGCCACAAATATAGTTGTGTACTTCTCAATGCTTCCATCAGCTGCATGCTTGATCTTGAAAATCCATTTAGAAGATACAATTGATTTCCCTCGGTACAATATCCCAAACATCATTCTTGATAATAGATTGATATTCTTTAGCCATAGCATCTCTCCATACTTGTTGAATTGATGCTTCCTCAACACTGGAAGGCTCAGACTCAATGATATGACTCATCAATGCTACATAGCCTGGAAACTTTTGTGGTCTTTTGCTTTCTCTGAATGTGCCTCTAGGAGCTACAAACTTTTCTGCCTCTTGCATAGTTTTCCTAGCCCATAAAGGTCTCTTTCGACCCATGGAAATATCTCTTGGCCCATCAGTTGGTTCCAAAGGCTCAACTGGATCAATATCATCTTCTAGTTTAGTAGACTCCCTCTAAATCTCAGGAGTATGATCAACGTCTATGTCCTAAGGAGTCTCCTGGTCTTCATTATCTATCTCCATGTATGACTCTTTAGATCTTTTGAATGCAACATCTTATTCAAAAGAGACATCCTTGGTAATCTCAATTTGTTTATGTCCTGGAATGTAAATCCTGTAGGCCTTTGAAGATTCACTGTATCCCACAAATATTCCTTTCTTTCCAGATGGTTCTAACTTAGATCTCTTATCTTTAGGAACATGAATATAAACAGGACAACCAAAGATTATTAAGTGAATAACCTCAGGCTTCACACCTGTGAAGGATTCTTCAGGAGTCATATTTTCCAATATTCGATGAGGGCTCTGGTTCTAAACATACACTGCAATCCTGGATGCTTCTGCCCAAAGGAAGGTTTGCAAGTCTTGATCATGGATCATGGCTTTGGCTGCCTCAACTATTGATCTATTCTTCCTTTATGCAACTCCATTTTGTTGAGGATTGTAAGGAACACAAAACTCCCTCTTAATCCCTGCCTCAATGCAAAAATTATGGAAGCCTCTAGAAATGTATTCTCCTCCATTATCAAATCTCAGAACCTTGATCCTCTTTCTGGAAAAATTCTCTACTTGAGCCTTAAATTCTTTGAATTTCTCAAGTACTTCAGACTCCTTAGACTTCAAAAAGTAAATCCAAGTCTTTCTAGAATAGTCATAAATGAAAATTACATAATACCAAAAACCACTCAAGGATGCCACATACATTGGACCACATAAATCAGAATGAACAAGATCTAGAATACATTTTGATCTACTTTCACTATTATGAAAAGGACCCTTAGTATTATTACCCATTGCACATCCTTTGCAAGTACCATCATGCTCCTGACTAAGTTTTGCAAGGCCAGTAACCATCTTCTCCATGGATGGAAGAGCTCTGAAATGAAGGTGAGCAATCCTCCTATGCCAAAGCTTGCTCGAACTGGTGGAATCATGCAACAATACTTGAATTGGACAAGTGGAAAGTCTATATAGACTCTCTTTCCAAACACCAATCACTTAGGTTGTCTTGATGCTAGAGTTCTTTGGCTAAGCAAGAACTTTTCCCTCAAAAAATGCAACTTGATATCCTTTGTCCTTTAAAGTTGAAATTGATACAAGGTTCCTCTTGATACCTGGTACGAACAAGACATCACTCAAATGAAGAGGGATGTCAGAATCTAGGTGAAGAGAGGTGGCTCCAGCCCCTTTCACTGAATAGCAAGCATCATCTCTAATTATTACTTGAATGTTGGTTTCTCTTTCCACCAAATCTGAAAGATGCTCTCTATATCCTATAATGTGTTGAGAAGTGCCACTATCAATCAACCATGTGCTACTATCAGTTGGAACATTGCTTGATAGGGCAGAGATGAATAGAAATCCACTTGAATTATCTCTTGAATCCTTCTGAGGAGAGACATCTTCCACATCCGCAGTAGAAGCATGTTGCTTTGGTCTTGTTGCATAATCTCTAGCATAGTGACCATACTTGTCACATCTGAAGCACTGAATATGGGAGAGATCCTTCTTCTTCTTGGATTTAAGAGAAGCATCTGATTTCCTGTCTCTATTCCTCTTGAAATTTCCTTTTCTCCCTTCTCTTCCTTTCCTCTTTGAAGTTTGAGCAGCAAGAACATGATTGTCTTCATTGTGAGAGCTTCGACCATTACCTCTTGCTACCAACCTGGATTACTCTTGAATGCAATCTACTCTAAGGTGATCAAACTTTGGTAGCTTAGATCTTCCAATGATACCTTGGATAAAAGGCTCCCAAGATTGAGGAAGACCATTAAGTGCCAACATGACTAAGTCTCTGTCGTCAACTATATCTCCATTGGTATATAGTTGATCCTTCAACTCTGTGATCTTCATGAAGAAGGAGATGATTAAATCTCCTTTAGCCATCTTGGTGTGATGAAGTTGTTGTCTCAAAGCAAGAGCTCTACTGGTGTTATTGATCTCATACAATCCCTCCAAAGTCTTGAACATCTCTCTAGTTGTCTTCAACTTGGAGATGATAGGCACAAGGTGATCCTTCACATAATCAATCAACATCTTCTTGGCCTTTGTGCCATTCTTCCTCCATTGTATTTTCTCAGTCTCATCAGAAGGCTTGGGCACCTCGCTCTCCACGAACTCGAGAATGTCATTTTCTTCCAATGCAATAAGAACTCTAAACTTCCAAGAGGTGAAGTTAGAGGCACCATCAAGTCTATCTTCAACCTTGAGTTCGTTCAGCATTTTAGAAGCTAAGATAGATGCTCTTAGATGAGAAGAAGAGAAGAAGATTGTGTTGCTTATACAAATCTGATCACGATCTTGCTTAAGCCCACTCTGATACCATGTTATTTTTAGCCCAGAATTGAATATAAGCAGCAATACAAAAATAATGAACACAATAACACAGCAAATACCCTGGGAAAACCCTCCTTCTTGAGGGAGAAAAAACCAGCAACAATATATCACTTATATATTGAATGAATGAACAATAATTCACTTACAATATGGCCAAACACAAGGCTGATAATGAGGCCAAACACAAGGCCGATCTTCAAATAAAGCTTCTCTCTTACAAGCAAATAAAAGATAGATATGATATCTCCTTTGAATCGAACTCCTTGAAGCAAATACTCTATCTGTTGTAGATGTGAATTCCTTATATGGTGCGAACTTGTCTTGAATTGAATTGATTATGAAATGAATGAGAGCCACCTTGTATATATACATGTTGTGGTGTCTTTTCATGAGAGGTCAGCTTGTTTACCAACCAAGGTGTCACTTCACAAAAGGTTGGCCTTATTAGAAATTAAAAAATAATATAAATATTAAGTCGTCTCTTTTGCAAATATATTTGAATTTTATTTAATATTTATTTTCCTCCAAAAAATCGAGGGAGAAAGAACTCTCGCCGCTACACATCAACAACAAATTCCCCAAACAAAGAAACACATAACCACTAATGCACCTCCTACCACCTAAATCACCAACCCAACCCAAAATGTCTGATATTTTGCTCGTGCTTCATTATTTCAATACTAACATAAATAATAATTATAAGTTTCTCAAAAAAATCTAAATAACCTCTTAAAAAAATTATGTCTCTCTATCAAGTTTAGAAAGAAACATACTAAGAACTATCATTCCTTGGGTACTATTTGATCTAATACAAACTATTACAAACATCAATCTACCAAAAACAGTGATATAAAGGCATTATACATATCTTAGATATTATCATGTAACTTAGGACAATAAACTAATTAAATCTTGGTGCCTATAGGTCAAGGAATGCTCACTAGTTTATAGTCTATGTGCATAATAAACTGTTGAAAATATTCTCCACACTTAATCTAACTAATCCAAAGATTTATATAAACTTAATTCCTATTGATTTCCATTCCCAAAATAAATTTTACAACCACTAAATCCTTCATTCTATTATTTTTTAGAAAAAGGAGTTTTAATTTCTTTAATCATCATCTTGTTATTTAAAATAAACAATATTTCATCAACATATAAGCTAATAATTAGTAATTGATCATCAATAATTTTAAAATATACACTCTAGTATTCCTCACTTCTAGACCTAACTTCAATGTAAAAGCATCAAACCTATCATACCACATATATAGAGACTAATTTAAACCATATAGTTATTGTTTTAACATGTAAACCAATTTTTCTTTTCCCTTTTCCATAAAATATTTATATTGCTGCATAAAATTTTCTCTTCAAGATCCCTATGCAAAAATGCAATCTTAAAATTCATTTACTCTATTTAAAATTGCAAGCAAAAATAATAAAAATAAGGAATCTAATGGAGGGTAGCTTAGTCACAAGAGAAAATACCTCACCAAAATTAACTCCCCATTTCTTAGAGTTCCTTCTTGCCATTAATCATTCCTTATACCATTCCAACTTACCATTTTCTCTAAATTTCTTGTTAAACACCCAATTGTAACCAATGGGATTTCTTCCCTTCAAAATTTTGGAAATATCTCAAGTGTTACATCAATCAAAGGTTGGCATATCATCCTACATGACCTCCATCTAATACTCATGCTCTCCCAAAGAAAGCTTTCATAACAGATTTATATTTATCATCAATATAAGATAAAACAAATACACAATAAAAATATGGTGGGTTATACCTATCTACTAGATTCTATTGCCTTATAAATCTCCTTAAAAAAAGTGATAAATTATATGTGTTTCTCTACATTATCATCCATGTGAAAACTATCCTTAAATATTTTTCTTCCTCCTTGTCCTCAAATCCATCATATTATTCTTTGACATGTATATTTTCTTTATTCTCAATCTTTTTCACAAAGTGCACTTTCTTCCTTTATTTTTCCTTTTGTTGTCTTGGATTAGAAAAATATTATAATTCTTTGAAAAACATATCCTTATAATATCACATTCTCAATGTTATAGGATTCTAAAGCTTATAAACCTTAACATGCTCACCATATCCAAAAACTACATACTTTTAAACCTTAAAATCCAACTTAGATAATTTATCTTTCAGTACATGAACAAAATCCTCACAACTAAAAACTCTTAGATATGAAATAGAGTTTTTCTTACTTTCCCACACCTCATATGGTGTGTTATCAACTAGAGCTAAATAAGGATATTTTTACCAATTAAGAAATAGTATTGTCATCCTTAGCCCAAAAAAAACTGATTCAACTATGCACCACTCAATATACTTTTGACTCATTAATGTCCAATTTATCAGTTCTACAACCTCATTTTGTTATGGTGTATAAGGGATATTTTTTACCACATAATATCTACATATCTACAAAAATCATTGAATTCCCTAGAGTAATAGTCACCTCCACTATCAAATCACAATACCTTTATCATCATATTTGAATTTTTCTTAACCAAGTATTTAAAATCCTTATACCTAGAGAAAACCTCATATTTATGTTTTATAAAATAAATCCAATTAAACCTTGAGTAATCATCTATAAATGTAACATAGTAATAATATTTTCCAATACAGTAAATATCCACTATACCAAACACCTCTAAATGAATAGCTTCTAACCATATCTAAGTTCTAGTGTTTCCACAAGGAAAACTAACTCTATTTGGTTACTAAACATTGTGATAATAGAAATCAAACTTGATAGAATATTAAGAAGAACCATCAACCATGTTTTAATTAATAATAGTTTCAAGACCCTTTGCCCCAATATGACTCAATATTTGGTGCTACAACATAAATTAATTATCAAAATTTATAGTTACATTAGCAAAGTTATAAAGTAATGGCTTCAAGCTTAGAAAAAGTCCCACACTGAGATATCTTCACTAACACTAAATTCCCTCTTTCCATTCTACAACCATTCTTATCAAAGATCAATTGCAATCCAAAACCATCTATATTAGAAACGGAGTAAATTTATCACAAGACCTAGAATATACAATACATTAGTGATATTTTGTACTCTCCCATCACTAAAAAGTAGTCTTACCTTCCAAAAAAATAAAATTATTTCAAATAGAGAAGAGGCAAGAAAGTGGTTCAAAGGAAGGGACAAGGAAGTTTGATGTGGTTCAAAGGAAGGGACAAGGAAGAATATTGTAGATGGGGTCTTTCAAGGTGGGGCTCACTTTTTTGTGGGCCTTATCACCACAAGGTGGATTGGGGGGACCCATGAAGGGAAATGTGCAACTAGTGTTAGCGGTGGATATCGTTCACAATGAAAATCAATGTTTATGTATATTTTTTGTTGGGAGTCCTCCTATGGACATTGGTCAACCCTCGAGAGTTTCGTTCAATGTCAAGGTGGGTCCTTCTTGTGATTAAAGGGTAATCTCTATTGGATCCCTTTTGAGAGGTAAAATTGATTCCTCACTTGTTTTGATGGTTACAAGTCCAAATAGAGGATTTTTTATTTTTATTCTCAATTTTATTATGGATAGGGGGTCACTAAAATGGAAATATCTTTGATAAGTAAATTTGTAGGGTCTTGAACAAATATTGAGATATTCCAAGAATGGAACCATAGAATATGAAACTCTAAAGGGTAGTTGTATTTATTTGTGATGCCAAAATGTTTTTTCTCCTTCTCCTTTATTTATGAGGAAGATCTAATAAATGTTCTAGCAAGTGGCCCTTGGTTTTTAGGGAAAGTTTCCCTAGACCTCAATAAATAGATGACTAGGTTTAATCCCTATCTAGATACCTTTAATATTTCTCCTATTTGGGTAATATTGGAGGTCTTCCTATGGATTTTTGAGACAAGGGATTTTTTAAGGGGATTACTATTGTGTACGATCAACTACTTGCTATTGATCCTATCACCAACTCTAGGAAAAGGCTATTTTTTGAAAGGATTATTTGTGTATTGATTAGGATATTGTTCTTCCTTCCTTGGTCTTCTTAACATTGAATCTAGGGGTTTGGAAACAAAGTGTGGAATATTAGTCCTCTCCTTTTATATGCTTTAAATGCAATAAAATAGGCCATTCAGCTAAGAATCTCCCAACTCAAGTGAGTGAAAATACATGGTGATCTAAAGCATATACTAAGGCTCTCTACATGGGAATGATACTAAAATTAATAATAAAGGTTTGGTGGAAGAACCCCAAAAGGATTATAAAGGCATGATAAATTTTCGTAAGCAGGAAGGAAGAAAGTGTGTTGATCGAGAGGATACCTATGTGATGGTTGGGACTATGTTAGAAAAAGGTTTGATGGAGGAAACCCAAAATAAATCTAAAGGTATGATAGAGTTCCCTAGAGAGAATGGAAGAAAGTGTGTTGATCAAGAGGAAACCTATGTGTTGACTAGGACTATGTTGGCCTTTGGAGATGGCCCCTAGTTTGATCTCCCTAGGATTTTTGTAGCTCAACAAACTGGAGTGCAAGATGATACCCTTTCTTGGAAGGATATCCTCCAAGAAAATAAGATGATGCCAAATTAGCCCCATGAGAAAAACTCGATGTTGAATAAAGAGTACAAACTCAATGAAAGGAGGTATGTAGAGATGACTTAAATGAAAAAACCATCTCAAATGAAAGAATAGATAAAAGGGTTATCTATATAAAATCTTCTAAAATCTCAAAAGTTGTAAGCTTGTTAAAACAAAGAAAAAATAGACCTATTTTTTTCCACTGGTGGGGAAAATGGTATGGAAAAAATCATAGTCTAGAGTTCAAATGAGGAATAGAAAATTATTTAATTGTGGGGAAAATCCTAGAAGTGTCAGGAAGATATTCCTCAAGGAAACAAGAGAAAGGAATTCCAAAAAAGAGGTGGTAAATGACAATCAACAGACAATCATGTTTATGTGCTCTATAAGCACCGACTTTAAAAAATGAAAGTTTTATCATGTAATGTCAAAGGGCTTAATATTAATACTCACAAAAATTCCCTTTTGACTAACATAATCCAAAAGAATAAACTATATTTGATTCGCATTCAGGATGAGGTCCAATATGTGAGTGAAAAAACTAGTAATGTTAGTAATATGACTAAGGAGGGACCTAGTACAAGGACTAGAATCAACAAAATGAATTCCATTGTGGAATAAAAGAAAAACCTCTAGAATTTTTTCAAAATTCATGAGAGATTTTACTAGGAAGAATTGGAGGCTACTTATACCTTGAAGCAGTTATAGGTGGGTCTAATGTGGTTCCCATAGGTTTTTCTTTTTTGTGTTGGTTCCTAGTTTGGGTATTTTTTGTTATTGGTATTTGGGTTTGTTGGTGGAAAATTTGTTGTTCTTATTTTGTTGTGTTTGTACCTATCTTATGTCCATGTAAAGGGTTATAAATCCCCCTTAAAAACTATTTTACCTTTTAATTAAAAATGTATTTTACCCTTCCCCTTGCTAATATTCTAATGTGAACTATTATCACTAAGATTTTGGTGCATGCCCTAAATATTTGTTTAATGTCATTTTTATTGCCTTAGCCCTACTTTACCCATCATTGATATTTGATCAAATAATTCCTTAAATAGGCCCCCTTGCTCAATTTTTACTTAGTGTCATGCTTTGCCTCTAATATATCTTTGTTATGAGACTAATTTTAAAAAGTACTAGAATAATTCTAAGTGTGAGGGTTTTTGGATCAATGTCTAACCTTGGCTGAGGTTTTTGGATTTCTAATACCATCATGTCTTTATGTAGTTCCTTAATTCCATAAACCCCCATTTCCTTGAATTATTTATCAAATCTCCAAGGTTTGTCATGATTCCATGGTATAAGTACTAAAACCTAGAGACACCTAACTTCTGGCTTTCTTTCTAAATATCTTAAAACTTGGAGATTGAAGGATTCAATAAATTGTGTACCACTTAGATATTAATTCTAACTCCTAGTTCCCACATCCATTTGTGGTCCTTTCAAAATTTATTCTCTTTAGTGTTGGAGGACCTCAAGGCCCAAAATTTTGTTCTCCATCGTATGGGGTTTATAGAATTTTCCCTACCATCATATTTAAAAGTGATTGTATCTTGGAACTCCAAACCCTATCATCCTAACAATATTTTATGTTTTTCTTTTTGTTGGTGGGTTAATAGTGGAGTATTCCTAAGTCTCAGTCCCTACTCTCCTTTAGAAACCATTTGTATACTTTCAAACCTTTTTCATTCCTTGCTCCAAATTACATGAGGTATTCCAAAGTCCTAAACCCTATCATATTGGTGAACCTTCCTAGTCCATTTGTTTCTAAGGAAAACTAGAATGGATTGTCTTGAAGCACTCATCTCTCTCAATATAATCTCTTAAGTGGTATTTCAAGCATTCCTCTAATTATATATTTTTACTCAATATCTTGATCCCTATTTTCCTATTATTTTTGTATTCCTCCTTAGTAGGCCTATAGACTTTTATATTCCCTTACACCTTACATCCTTGCATCTTGACCTTTGGTTCCTTAGTCCTCTTTTACACTTATGTGCTATCTTGATAGTTATTTCTTTGGAACCTTGTTTTTTAAATTCCATGTCCCACCTACCACCCTACACAACCAAAAACACCATTGATGTTAACAAATAGTTGTGATTAGACAAAAGATAGATTTTAAGTTCCTTTCAATACTTATGAACCCTTAAAAGACATGTTTTATGTATAAATGTAGATGGATGCTAATGCAGGGGCATGGTTATATGTATGGAACCACATAAATATTATTCAATAAATCATGAATGTCTTGTACACTAGTAGACAACCCTTGTTTTCCCACACAGGAAACTTGAGGATGTTGTAACATTATATATATTCAATTTTTAGTCCAAATAAAGGTTGGTTGGCATGTTCTAGGCATTACCTTGTTGTAGAGGTGTTCTCTATTGTTGATAAGGCATATTCTAGGGTTCAAAATAATGGTTTAGGTTTGGTTTCTCATGTCAAGTAGGATGTCTCAAGTAAAGTAAAGGTACAAAATGTAGTATTTTCTTCATGACACAAGTATGTCCATGATTGTTTGAGTTAATTAAAGGGATGGGCATGTTGTATTTATTCCTTATAACACAATTGTTGGTATGGTATTTGTAGCATCATAAATTATCACCCTTAAAAATTTCACACTATGTTTTTCTCCCCCTTATTTTATTGGACCTAATTTAACCCCTAATTTCCTAAATTGTGCATTATATGGCCTATTTTAAAAAATTAGCAACAAATTGCAAGCGGAAAACAAATGTATTCATCTAATACTTTGCCCCCGACACCTTAATTTTTGGAAAATATGGTCAAGACAAATTCCCTATGGAAAATGACTCTCATTGTGGCGAATGAGTCCCATTAGGGCAAATGGGTCCCATTTTGGCATAAATTTCCCCTATTTTGTTTCACTCTAAATTCAAATATGTCAATGTTGGCACTTTATTATTTGTAATTCAAGTGTCCAAAGTCGGCTGTCGGGATTTAATTTGGGGAAATTAGAGTAAATGCATATAAATACCTAGTTATTGCATCCTTTTAAATCCATCTAGCACTAACAAGGAGAATCTAGGAAATCATTAGAGAAATTATTATCAAGAAATTATCAAGCAAGTCAAGAGTAGCATTTTAATGATTATTGCAGCAAATCAAGATCCAAGTATCATGTCAAATCATATGTGAGTTCATGTATGTTCATGTTATCATTGTTTATGAAGGCTAACCCTTTTTTAGGTCTCCAAGCAATTCAAGTAAGAAAGATCCAAGACCTTGAGGAGATGTGCATGACTTCAGTCCTTCAAAAAAATTATTGAAGGGTGATGAGTTGTAGCACTTTGTTGATTCATCATTCCTTCCTATCATTTATCTTTCTATTATTGACATTGCCATTGTGGAAGTGGAAACACTGACAAAATTTTTGACTAAGGTAAACCCCTAAATGGCACAACCCTTCCTCTCTCTTTGAATGTGCAGGTTCCAAGTTTGGAGAGGATTGAAAGAAGTTTGAAGATAATTTATCTATTGTTGCATTTGAAGCCCTACACCTTGACAAATCACAAAAACTCACCTACAAAAATTTTCTACAGCGATCCAAAAATTTACAGGAAAAAAATTGAAATATGTAATCTAGCACCAGAGGACTACGAAAATAGAACTAAAATATCGCTACAAGGACATAGATTCCCTACAAAAAATTAGTTCTTCTATTGTAGTTGACTCCAAATTTACAAGACAAGTGCATAAAAATCTTCCTTTCTCATATTTGTTGGTGAATTCCTACTATAGTACCTTAGTTGTCAAAATTTTGCATTTTCATATTAGGGCACATAGTTTAATTAGGTTAATCAAGGTAACTCAATTCCAATCAATTTTCAAGGCCCAAAAGGGATGCAGATCTAAGTCCAATTGACTCATCTTCATCATTGAAGGTCAATCTAATCACCTTGTTAATTTGCATCCTAATGATTTGATGCAGAGAAAAGGAAAACAAAACACATTCAATGACTGATTCTTCAAAACATTGACAGGACAGCCCTGAAATGAAAGGAACAGTCATTAATAACTTTTACAACAAAAATAATGAATCCAATTGCTCCAATGGAATTGAATATAAAATAATTAAAGACTTTCCCTCCAATTTTCATCAAGATCCAACGGTGGAAATGAAAGTTATGGTATTTTCCCCAAAATTGGAAATCCTAGTTAGGGTTCAAACCTGTCCTCACAAAAATGGTCATAACTTATTCAAATATCCATGAAAATTACCCAAAAAAAAAGAATTGAAAGATAGAAACATATATTCATCCATTACAATTGGTTTCATCCCAATATTGTACCATACATGGCCATACTAGCACATTTTCAGACTGTAAATTCTGGAAAACATTGTTAGAACAAGGCAACCTTCACCAAAATGGCCATATCTCACAAAAAAACTCAATGAAATTCAATGAGAAAAAAATAATTGTAAACTAGAAACAAATATCTTTCCATACATATATTATAGTCCTTGATATGATGGTGTACCAGGCCATACAATGCACGACTTCAGCCTGAAAACAATGTAAAACTCAGAAAAATGCACACAAATTGAGGTTTTCATTCATCAAAACTTTAGAACAATGTCTCGAAACCCCCCATTTCGAGTTTTGGAGGGTGTCTTTATACATTCCCAATCAAAACCAATTCTTTGAAATGGTTTCTTGATTTTCATGTAACGGTTTCTTTCTTTTTGACACCTTTCCAAAGTTGCATGACAACTTTTAGCAACATTTGGTAACTTTTACAATTTTGAATCAAAAACCCAATTAATCACTCCAAAATGAACCCATATAATTCTAAATGACCATAAATGACCTTAGGAGACTTCAAAACACACTAAAAAAACCTAAAACCAAAAAATAACAAAAATATGCTTATGAGGCTCCTGATGCCCCTGCACCATGATTTCTTAGAAAAGGAAATTGATCCTAGGTTATTTGCATTAGACCTAAGTCCCCTTTTTTCTACATTTCATTTTGGTGAACCCAACATGTTAACAATATATATCTTATGAAATATGAAGCAATTGAAATTGGATCTAGGGTTTTTCATTTCCTTGTTTTGTACTGTTCATTTAGGGTTTCAATTTTACATCATAAAAGACATAAAAATTCAAAAAAATTGCATATCATATTGCATCATAGGTATCAATAGGATTAATTTCAGTCATTATAATTCAAATTTACATTCAAATTGCATTCATTAGGTCATTGAAATTTTAAATTTTTCATTGCATGCATTTAGGCATCTTGCATATAAATCAAAAAGTGAATAATTGCATCAAAATCATCACTTTCAAAATTTTGCATATTTAGATCAGTAAATTGTTGCATTTTAGATTTGAAAATTGTATTCAAAATTGTCATTATTGTTCAAAAAATTTCAACATTGTTATACACTTGCATTTTGAATCATATTAGAGCAAATTCTAGAAAAATATTTAATGTTAGAGCTATTTGCAAACAAACCTAGAATCCTTAAACAATATCATACATAGCCAAAGTTTGGATTTTTCGAAACCCTATCTAGGACATAGATGCCCTTGGGCGGCTTTGTCCTCCTACTATTTTTGGCTCAAATTTTGGTGATAGAGCTCTCTCAAGATCCCTTATTCAAATTTTTTGTATGTTTTCTAGTTACATGTTGCATAACAGTCTAAACCTTATTGCATGCATTACATTGTCATAATGGCTAAGTGTTTTGGTAAGGTTTTTATTTCTTTTAAATCCTTGGTTGATTTTTCATGTTGTGTGTTTGACAATGACCCTAATTCTGATAATGACACTCATGATCCTTCATCTCCCAATGCATATCTCCTCAACAAAGATATCTTGGGACAAGATGAGGAGAGTATGAATGAATTTATACATAATTCTTTGTGTAACCTCGAGAACAATGCGGCCTTTTATCCTTTAATGGAATGGCCTAGTCACCCATATCAACAATCAACACCACCTACCATACCACCACTTGAAATATTGTCTACCTCACATAGGGAAAGTGACTTAAAATTCATACAACCAACATGCATGGAAGTACCTATTGGTAACAATCACAAGGAAAACATACCACCTAATGCCCCTCTATCATATGAGAACAAAGTTACAAATACACCTGTTAACTTAGAAAAATGCTATGGCCAAGGCTTTATGATCTTGAGAAAACAAGGATGTGACATAAAGAATGAAGATGAAATCCATCCCCTTTTGAAACAAACATCATCCAAAGATACCAAAGGCATAGGTTACCAAGGTCCTCCACCTTTGCACAAAACATTTGCTCCACCAACCAAGCCATACAAAGTCCATGGTTCTATTAAGAAAGTTGTGTTACCTATTTCATATCCTTTATCAAAGGCTGGACATGCTTTAGCCACACTTCTAAACTTAGGATACATTATACAACCACCCATGCACAAATGAAAATATAATAAACAAAAGAATAAAATGACATCCTACTAGGCATATCATAGAATATTTGGACATACTACTGATGAATGTTGTGCTTAAAGAAGAAATTGAAAGAATTTGATCCTTACAAGGATAAAATTGAAAGAATGATAGATTAACATTCATGTGCTTTTCTCCTTGTCATGTGGTAGTTATAGTATCACACAATACTCACTACCATGTATGGGGGTATAAACTAGGCTTTATGTAATTATATTTCATTTAGCAAGGAGCAGCACATCATCATCCATTTTGGGCTCATCTTTGTCCCTAAACTTTGGGGGAAAGGGGTTAGGTAGCCTTTTGTTAGGTGCATTTCTTCTAGTAAGATATCCCTTTATATCTCCTTGAAACATTAGTGTAGCAAGTACACTAACATTTTAAGGGGGGCATATGGTCCCTCACTCATTGTTTACATAAGAAACAATCCCTTTTAGTGATGATAACATACATCTCCTAGGAAGTGTGACCTTTGTAGTGAAAGTGTGGCCTTCTTGATCTATGTTAGTGTCTCATTTATGGTGGTATTAGGCTTGATGTCCCATAAGAGTGTGACCCTTCTTGGCATATGATGTTCCCCTTGGTGGTAATGATATGGTTAGTATTCCCTAAGGTGTGTGCCTTTTATTCCATGATTTTCCCTCTCTTGGTGGTGATGTCTATGTGATATTCCCTAAGGTGTGACCCTTCATTTATTAATCAATATCCCTTTGTTGTCTTTGTAAAGTACCTTTTGTGGTGGTGTTGTTTATAACATCTATTGAGGTTTTGGCCTTGTCTTGTTTCATCTTCTTAGATGCTTATGTGCCTTCTTAGGTGAGTTTATGCACCTTATTAGGTGAGTTTATGCACCTTCTTAGGTGATTTTATCATTATGCACCTTCTTAGGTGAACTTTCCATTTATGCACCTTCTTAGGCGAGTCTTTGTGCCTTCTTAGGTGAGCTTTTTTGCACCTTCTTAGGTGAGTCTTTGCACCTTCTTAGGTGATTTTTGTGCCTTCTTAGGTGGGTTTGTGTGCCTTTTTAGGCGAGTTTATGCACCTTCTTAGGTGAGAGAAAATTGGTTCATAGATTCAGCATAACACAACTTGTTGATTCATTGACACCCCTTTTAACATGGTCACCAAGCATAACACACCTTGCTTGATAGTAGAGCTATGTGTTTTATGAGTGTTTAGCTTAACACACCTTGCTAGCCTTATGGAACCCATCACATTGTATGGACACCTATCATAACATAGCTTGCTATCTAGTAGATCCATGTGGCTCATGAGTGATGCGGCATAACATAGCTTTCTAGTCCTCATGGGAGCATTTCTTTATTTGAAATGGATGACGTTTTGTATTTGAGACAATTTAAGACTAAGGTCTCTTTTCCTTACCGACTCAAATCCTTTTAGTACTAACCTTGTGTTTTTTTGTGTGTCTTTTGTGTGTCTTCTTCGTATTTGCATTGTGTTTGCATCATGTTTGTGTTCATTTTGTTATCATATATATGTTATGTTACATCATGTGTTTTCATCATGCATGCTTCATGTTTTTGACATGTATGTTTGTGTATATTGTCTTGTTGTATTTCGTACACATGTGTGTGTTCGTTTGTGCTTATGTTGGTTTTCCATGGGATCTTGGATCTTGGGGGTTTGTGTGCACTCCCCCTTGATCCTTAGTCATCTTATCTCTTCAACATTTGGACAGTCAAACCCCACTTGGCATATATTTTCTACTTTAGTGTGATTTTGAGTGCAAGTTCATACTCTCACTAAAGTGGGTGCTAAATGTAGTGTTGTAAATTGTCACCCTTGACAATTTCACACTATGTTTTTCTCCCCCTTATTTTATTACACCTAATTGAGCCCCTAATTTCCTAAATTGTGCATTCTATGGCCTATTTTTAACAATTATCGACAAATTGCAAGCAAAAAACAAATGTATTCATTTAATAATTTTCCCTAACACCTTAATTTTTAGAAAATAGGGTTGGGACACAGACACCCTATGGCGAATGAGTCCCATTATGGTGTAAATTGATCTTAGGTTCTTTGTATTATCTACCTAAGACCCCTTTTTTCTACATTTCAGTATTATATAGTAATTTGATTCATGCAAGGATTGTAAAGGGTATCAAAGTGTATTTGGTACAACATTTTTAATGCAATATATGGGTTCACCTTGCTCATTCATAGATTAATAAATAAACTTTGTTGTAGGTATTCCTAGTTACATAGAGGAATGCATTTTCTTAATCACGGAGCTTAGCTTAGATTTCATGTTCACACACTCTTATTTTTAATATTTTGCTTGCACTTGTGTTTTTGTGAGAAGTATAAAACTTGACTCTATCTCCCATTATGATCAAGGCACTAGTTTTTTGTTGTTTTTCCACCACCATAGCTAAATTTTAGAACATATGTTTATTTCTATTATAAATTATTTTCCTAATCTACCTACATTCACTAATCAATTTTATAAATTTAGTTACATCTTAATGCATTCACACTAGAACAAAATATCACAAGATTTATGCATGTAAAATTTCTACCCACCTTATAGCCTATTGACTATAATGGTAAGTTCACAAGTTGTAAGTGTATATCAAACTTAAGTGAAATTATATTTTGTAGACAAAACTTATAATATATTTAGGAATGCTTGCATGTTTGTTCATATCGATTGTTATTGAGGTCTAGTAGGCTTATTCTCGATTACCATTAAGGCATACTAATCAAACATTGGTTCTTATTTCTTTATTTCTCTTTAATTATCCCATGTTAAGACCTCTTAGGAATACTTCTATATTTTATAGATCCTAAAGAAGAAGAGGATATTCTATAGCATTATATATTGGCCCAAAATTATCCTCTCCTTATTGATGTGTCATTCTCTTTATGTAAGATACCTTTTCCCCCTTATCTCACTTTGAGGGATGGTGTTAGAGGAGAGGGCATGGGGATTTGAGAGCCAACACAAGGAACATCTCACCATCATCACAAGATATATAAGACGAGACTCATTCCTTTTCAACAGTCATGTAGTTAGAGGAACCCAGATCAATAAGCTAAGAGTCATCACTATCCAAATTAGAAAAATACTAGCATCATCATCACAGGGTTTCTTTGTGGAGTAGTTGTAAAAGTTATTATTTTTGTATTTTATCTTCACATTTCCCTAATTTACTTAGTTCTAACACTTGACTTTGTTTTTCCCAAGGTTTTTACATCATTCTTTTTATTTAGATTTAACTTGGATTTATTTCATTCCCCTATTGATTAGTTTTTATCGTTCGACCTTCCCAAAAAATGCAATGCATCCTTTCAACCCTCGTCCATAGAATTTATCCTCATTTTGCTAATTAAAGTTGTAGCAATGGTATCCATATTGGACACTATATTACAATTATTGATAGAAATAAATAAATACTGTCATAATTTAGACAAAGAATAAAGTAGTAAAATATATTTATCTCTTGATTTATCTTAACATCTACACTTCCTAGCTAACTCAATCAAATTAAAATTAATAAGATGCTCAACATTCGAGTATAATTTTTTTCATTTCAAGGAGTATAATCTCCTCGTAAGGTATAATTTATTTGATAGACTCTTCATATGTAAATATCACCTATTAACTTCCACAAACCAAATGTTGTGGCCTTTTTTGAGATATTCAAGGGAACTAAATCTACACAGCATAATTAAATAGCTCCTTATGCCTTCTTATCTAAATTTTCCCAATATTCATTAGAAATATCCTTGGTTTTCCTTCCTTTAAAACTACTCTCTATTGTTCCCTCTCCTTCAAAAGATATTAAATTTTTAGCTTCCACAACTTGTACCCAAAGCCTTTGAATTTCTCAATTTTTGAATGGGAAGTGCTAGCCATGACTTTAGCAACACACAAATCTATAAATCCAATAAGAGTTGATAGTTCCCACTCTAACAAAAAATTGGATAAAACATCCAAGAAAGGTGTTCATCTCTAATCAAAACTAAATCTCCAATACCAAATTTTGATAGATAAGTTAAACAAATTCAATGAAATATTAAACAAATAGTGAATAAAAATTTGATTTACCAATTAAGATAGTATGTGATTAACCATTAGATTAATAAAAAGAAGCATGTAGAAATATATATCAATAAATTAAAATTAAAAAACACTCATAACACTATTTATACACGGAGAAGCCCTTTCAAGAAAAATCCACTATTAAAGAGACATTGAGATTATATTAATTAGGAATAATCTATTGCATCAATATAATATACTCAACTCCTTAACAAAACAACATTTTTATATCATAATAATACTCAACCTATAAAGAGCCATAAACATATATCTTGCATCTACTTTATGGAGAATGATAATATGAAACCATAAGTAGTATCCCTTCACAAAGGCATGTTTGACCTCATTAATTTCATAGGCACACATTCCTAAGTCTAGCACTTCACTATGGAATGGCCAACTAATATGGATATTACTTGTCATAACAAGATCATTCACTCTTCTCAATGTAACTCCCGAGCACCCTATTAGATATAGACATGATCATTAAATTTTATGATAATGATAATTGTGACTCCTACCAATTATAACCTCCCTTGTTAATGCCACTATAATAATATTCCAATTCCCAAATAATAATGATTAAGTAAATATCTCTCATGTCTCCCTTAGGTGTCCAAGTGCCCATTCTAAGAAAGTTAGAGACATGTATTAATATTACACATAGTATTGCAAGGTTAATATTTGTTGAATACACAAGACAACTGAGGGGGGGTAAATTAGTTGTACCTTAAAACTTCAAAACCCTCACAAAAATTTAGATCCACATTCATTCAATTAACCCTTAATCTATTATAATAATTTAGCATGAAAAGAAAATAACAAAAATTAAATTAAATCAACACCATACACAAGAGAACACCATATTTACATGGAAAACCTAATATGGGAAAACCACGGTGAGGATTAGCTCACAATATAAATTACTATCAACACTGAATACAAAGGGCTCACTACCAAAGGCTCATTGGCAGAATAGAAAAGAAGATAGAGAGGAATGTTGCAGAGAGAAATTCATCTCAATGCATTAGAGAAATCTACCAAAACATCACAAACACCTTCATAGCCTAATTGAATAATTGTAGACACCTTCTGCTCACTACATCCAACAATCTAACACATGAAAGTTCACACTATACTTCTCAAATTCGCACTCTAACACTTTGAAATTCACATCATTCACATCATACTTGCCTATCTTTGTATCCCTCAACAACTCAACTCATATTTATATCATCTTCAACCTTGAAAGCATCCTCCAAGGTCAGTTATGCACCTCAACCATGTTCAAATTAGGTCAGAACCAAAACGCTTTCATGGCAGATAGAAGTGAAGGTGGACCACATCACTCCTTATCTAGGACCCAAATCTATAATACCATAGTATAACATGCTTCTACAAATAATAAACATCCACCACAATTAGTGTAAACACCAAGGTCAGTCGTTACCCATGTAAACACCATTAAACTTTTAAGTGCACACTTCCTTTAATCCAATAATAACTCATAGACAACAAATGTCACCTGAACACAATCTAGAATATTCCATAAACACCTTGAAATCCAACAAACTCCTTTGCAACATTTTTCACATGAAGAATGTACACACCCAGTACACTCAAACAATTCTATCATACACAGCAACTTAAAAAATTGACTTTCAAAGCACCAAAACTCAAAAAACTTTGACTAAAGAAAGATACCAACACTATCAGCATGTCTTTACATCCACAAGACCTAAAAACAAATTGCAGAGAAACACAGAGCAAAAGCATTCTCCCAGACACCTTTGCAATACACTATTCACACACACTGGTGAACATAACTTCTTCAACACAACAATCCAGCACACCAAATTTTGAATACAACACCTTTGAACACCTCTAATCAACATATCTGAAATTCATAGGCAAATATTCAACGTAGAAGAAATGTGGAGCGACACCAGAACACTACTCTTCAACCCAGAACACACTACAACTCGCTATTTCTTCTTTTTATCAAATTTTCTCAAAAGCACTTGGAAACCAAACACCAGGAACACATCCTCGTCATCTCCATCACTTCTCAACTATAGATAGAAGCTTATCAAAGAAACACTAGAGGTTGACACTAGTAGCTTACTAATGACAACATAATGCAACTAATCAAAGCATCATCAATGCAACAACATAGACAATACCAACAACTATACATACTCTTGCAACAATTTTCTTCTCATACAGTTGACACCAATGACAACACAGGCTTGTTGACATTGATAATGACAACACCAACTTCTCATACTTGCAACAATATCACACCTAATACTATCAAATTAACCTAATGATAAATATTGAACATTATGTTGGCATAACCATAAATCTTGTGCAAATCAAGGAAAGTTACCAAGTATTGATATAGTGAGATGGTCAAACCATTGACCTATACCTAACCTCCCATTTTCCCATAGTGTTTCAAACTAATAGAGTAGTATTGACTTTAATCTTCCAATTAGGAGCATTCACCTAGGATACAGTCAAATGTGACTATTTACACACCATTTACCCTAGCTCTTGTTCCTTGATCACTTGCTCTCCCTCTATCTCTATTATCACTATCTCTTGGGGATAAATCATCATTTTATTTCTTTGGTTGGCCCACTTTCTTTTTCTCTTAACCTAGTAATCATAACATTCAATATACTCTTCCTAACACTTATTTTAACCTTCTATGCACCTATTTTAACCTTCCTAAAACCTATATAAACCTCCCAATACTTCTAAATATCCCAACAAATATATCCTTACCCTATCCCTCTTCAACACTTAGTATTTTTGTTACAACAATTGGTTCTCTTGTCCCAACACCCAATGCACCTTCTCTACACCTTTATTTCCATTTCCCTATTCACAAAATATCCTTATGTTTTCTCAATGCATATTCCAACCTCCCTAATGCCTTCCCTTTCCTTTCTCTTACCTCGAATTACCCACCTCTTTTCTTGGTTGATTTATTTGGTCATATATTTTACCATGGACTATTATCTCTTTCTCTTGGCATCTCTTACATGCCTACATCATGGACTTTGTCTCATTATGTCACTTGCTCAATTCTCATATATTTTGTCTTAATCATATAGTTTTATTCTATGGCATGGATGAGCCTACATGTTTCATGCATAATAATATTATGTGTTTATATAATTTCTCCTCCTTTGGGGATCTTATACCTACATTTCTATGTTAGAACACTTTGTTACATTTGTTTGTAAGACACATAATGATATAATATCTTATGAGATAAATGATGGTGATTATCATTTTATTACACTTACATCCCCCTCTCTCTCTTGAGGAACTCTATATCACTTTCATTTTATCTCCAATAGTCCATGATGATAACATGTTTATTCTCATTTACTTTCCTACTATTAAAACATGATTATGTTTTATGGATTTTATAAGTGATGATAAGTCTCTTGTATCTTCCCTCCCTATCCTTGATACTTCCATACCTAAATTTGTTTATATGTCCTCACCACAAGGTTCATGAACCTATATTGATGATCCTTCTTTCAATGCCTTTGTGGAATCTTCTTCAAGCAATGATGAAGCTCATGTATATTGTGACAAGTCTTTTTTTCTCTAGTATCCCACCTCTTTATTTATTTTTCATGTTGTCACCTAATTATTATCCTTGTTATAAATATATTTTTAGTACATGAGCTTAGCCTTGAGGACCATTTTGATTGAGCATGGAAGAATCATCAATCACTTCCTAAATATTACATTAAAATAAATTCTAGATTCTCTCAATAATTATTTTTATACTATTGTTGATACTTAATATCCAAAATACTTTTGCAATTGTATTTATAATATTTTATTTTATCCCTTAGCAATCCTTAATCCAATCATGATGAGTTTTGTACCCATTATAATCACCATGATTCTCCTCTTGAATTGATTTATACTATTTTTTTACTTATGTTTGATACTTTTTCCCTAGACATCCAAATCTATTCCATTATGTTTCTCAACTTTCCTCACCAACTATATTTAGTAAATTTTTCCAAGACTTGGACCTACTCTATTATTCTCCTTGGAATTTTATCCCACTTGCATTTTATACATATATCCTACATAAGGATCCATTCCATTATGTTTCTTGTCATTCTATTCCTCTTAAACCATCTTTAGTCACTTTCTCTACTATGCTTCTCACCCCAAAAGAATCATTGTTACCTCCTTATATGATACATTCTTCTCCTCATATTATTTTGGACTCCAATCATTATATTAATTCCCTATCCTCTTCTCTTGAGAGACTTTATAATTCTCAGAAATTGTAACTTGGCTATATAATCTTGCTTATTCTCATTCTACTCCTTCTACACCCATGTCATATTATTCTTTGTCTCCTTCTATTATAACATTTCCTCTTCCTATTGGCATTAGGATCTATATTTTGATAAGTATGGTGGCCAAGGAGACCTCTTAGTACATAAATTATCTACCTTATGATTTACCCATACAATTTATTATCCTGCATTTCCTAACCTCTTTCCCAATACCTCAACACCTAATGGTTTGGATTGGTTCTATACTTTACCTCTTGGTTCTGTACACCACTTTTCTTATGTTGTGTATATATGTGTACACATTTTTTAATAATTATGAATCCTAAGGCTCACCTTTCATAATTGGTATGATAAAAACAATCTTCTCATAAAATTGTTAGGGACTACACTTGATTATTTTCTTTGCTTTTCCACATGTGTTTCTAACTTCCTAAAAACTTTCAAAAACCTCTTTTCTTAGAAAAAAAAATTCCACATATCTAAGAAAAAATAATGTTTCAACCATATAATTATATTTTTTAATTATTTATTATTTCCATTTAGATGTAATAAAAGTTGCATGAATATAACATTATCAATTATAAAAATACTTATTTAACTCCTTCGCCCATGGTTCCCCCTTGTGAGCCTTATTTAAGTGACCAAACTTCCTCTCTCAACCTAAATATATAAAAATATCCTACACACGACTCATAAATCCTGTAAAGTGTATCTTACCATGTCTCTTAGATTATGAGATAATCAACCTTCCATCTCTCTAGTTTAAAAAACCTCCTACACATGGTCAATAATCTCTTCTTTCTTGTGTGTATCATGGGATACTTGTTTGCTCTTCCAATTGATGTTGAAATTATAAGAATAAGATTCAAGATCTCATTGATGAGGATATTATCATTGCTTCTCCATATGATACACCTCACATTTTATCTTGATGATAATATTGCATCTATAAACAAGGCTATGTAAATAGATAACATATATAATCTATGATACATATGATGATGGTCATGATATTCTTGTTGGGATAACTTCTATAAACCATTATATGCCAATTCATCCCACCACCTCTGCTTCTATAAACCATTCTATGCTCAATCTTGTTTTTGTGGAGTATTTTCCCTTATTATGGATCCTCACCAATCCATTGTGATCATTCATTCTTCTATTAAGACTGGTATTTCTATTCCTACCTCTACACATGACATAGTTGTGGAGCTTATATCCTGGATAATCCTCCATTTAAAACCATTGAAAATATTCTCTTTCATCTTATTCTCAACAAAGGCTCACTCAACTCTTTTGAGTCTCCTTCATATGAATATCCTTTAATTGTAAAATTATCACATAGGATTATGTAATAATTGACACATTAGATGAGTCTATTTCATTTTTTACTATTGCTTTATCACATTTCTCATTGGTGAATTTTATTTACCACACTTATGATGATATTTATGTTGTCTATTCTTCTATTTGTCCTGCAATTCCTCTATTTTTGTTTTCCTACATCATCACTAATTTTGTAATTATATTTTTAGATCCTCTATATGATTCATCCTCTTTCATTCAAGATCTTTTTTATCCTTAAAAATTTGAGAATTATTCCAATTAACGAGGTACCTTCTATCTTTTTCATGTTGACCCACATATTCTACAATGCCTATTTCCACTGTAGTTGTTGATCCCAACTCTTTAAGCCTATTTTTTCCCTTGTGTAGTCAATCTATGCCTTTTATAGATGTTGACATACATTATTTGTAGTGCCTTGCTACCCATTACACTTTCTTGGCCTTGTATGCATAGATCCATTTATATTGTGTTTTTTCTTACTTTTTCCTTTTTAATAGGGCAACTCTATGCTTATGTTGTGGGGTCATTACCTCATATTGCTTCCCCTTTCCTATTATTAAAAAAAAATATCCTACCATGTCAATATCTTGAATGTTTCTTGTTTGTCTATTTCTTGGGGGTAATATTATTTTTTAGGCCTCAATAATATTTGAATTTAGTCGCATTCTTCTTTATTAATGACTAATATAATTGTTGGCATAACAACTAACACCTCTAGAGTGCAAGTTGGTACGGATAGCTATGCACATGCATGATGAGTGCTCTTCAAATTAGGAAGGGAATCTCCCTCGTTGTGTGGACAAAATGCTTGAAAAGTAAACTAAACTAATTCTTTTCTTTTTGTCTCAACTGAAAGAGGCACAAGGTTTGCGAGAAAATTTGAGCGTTGCAGCCAAGGATTTTCTAGTTTCGTAAATCTTAACTACAACTCAAAACTAACTAACTTAAACTATCCAATCCCCTCAAGAAATCAGAGCATGAGGAAACGGAGCGAGAATGAGCTTACACGATAAACCAGGTACAGATTCACAACGTGAAGGCAAGGTGGGCACAACTATTTACTTGTATGAATATGTTTATTATCACACACATCATACAATAAGCTTTAAGTACAGATTGTCAACGTGAAGGCAAGGTGGGCACAACTATTTTCTCAATCTGAATAGGCTTATTAGAAACAAAACACAAAGGATAGCCAACTAGGACAGTAAATTGCATAGATGAAACATGCATACAATTTATGATCGAACTAGCCACTATAGCTAACTAAGATAAGCATTCACCATAATAATTGCATGAAACCCGAGTGGCATAACAAATCATCATCATAATAAATACTCGCAAATAGATACAGAATAAGCAATATTATAGGCAAGGTGGGCACAACATATATTGCTCTCTCGTGCAAAAGTTATTTACAAATGAGCAAAAGCTCTTATTTATAGACATCGAAAGGTGTAGGGAACCCTAAAATCACCTTGGGTCAACTACAGTCTTGCAATGCATGCAATATTTATTGCTAAAACCTAATAAAGCAAACTATACAGTTAACTAGAAAGCTACCATCAGTTAACCGGTACATCTAATCTAAAAATGGACAATGTGCAAGCATGCATGTCCTTATTGAAAGCAAGTTAACTGGAACACTACCATCGGTTAATGAAAACCCTAAATGTAACTCCAAGTGTACATAGATAATTCCAAGATAGACATGTGTGAGATGTGTAACAATGAGTTAACTGTTGTGTCTAATATCTATCCTGAAAGGTGGGAACTGAAGTCTACTTGTCGTGATCTCGAGCAACTAACCCCTCCACGATGTTGTTGACTGCATCACTTTCTGGAGTACTAATACTCTGCCGAAGTATACTATGTTTGTGCAACATGTCCTCACCATCTGTGATTTGGGATTGAAGTTCACCTCTGCTCCTGGTTGCTTCATCAAACAACACTGACATGACTGTAAGTTGATTTATCTTACAACCAACGGTCTCCCCACTGAAAATACTATGAATGAGTGCTTGGAGCTCTGATTGTACGTCAACAAGCTCAACATACGCACCACCCTCAATCTGATACCAGCATGGTATGCAGGATATGAGAGTTCTCACATATTAGAGTGCACTAGTAACATGCTCTCTGCTCTCAGCCAACTCTGATGCCATAGTCTCCTCTATCTTCGCCTTGAATACCAATTGTGTCTTCCAAGCGTAGATAGCCTCTTTATCTTATGCATCTGTGATTGATTCATATGCCACACTCAGGTGAGCAATCATAATCTCATCTCAAGGTTTGTCCATTGTCATGTCTCATTCCTCATCTTGGAGACATAGACGGAGTTCGCATGCATTGTACCGCAACTGGTATAACTCTTCAAGCACAAAGCAGCCTCTAGTAATGAAATCCTCTTCCCAATCCTCCAAATGCTTGTTGTATGCAACTAGGTGATTAAGTTGGCCCTGTTCTGCTAGTGGCTCTAGCATCATTGGGAGTGTGACGACAACATCTTCCATTTTGTGTACAAGGCTAGAAATGTATTGACAAAGTTGTTGAATTTCAGCCTTGAGGGCTACCTTGTCTTCTTTGTCTTTTATTATTCTATCCCTTGTGTTGTATGTTGCAACTTGTAAGAGATCAACCTATGTCTAGCAGGTGCTATGACCAAGGTTGACTATGATCACTTTGAAGTCCTGAACTTCAATCTCGTTCAGACTCTTCCCCTCTAGAGGTATGGCAGTCTCTATGAAAATCTCCATATTAGCATTCCTCTCCACATGGACCTGTTTCTTAATCCTCTTGTCGGGTGTATCCTGGTATGCATGATCAAAATTTGAATGATCAAGGACGTAGGATGCTACCTCCTCTTCCTTCCCAGTTGAATCTCAAGCCAAGATGAGTCTCGAGTAATCCCACTGGAAAGATTTGTACTAGCAATGAGAGGCTCTGACGAGAGTGAACGTGTGGAGGTGTTACTGCAAGGTGGTGAGTCTAAGTCCAATTCAATGTGAATTGGAACCAGAGACTGCTCTGGTGTCGGTGATGGTAGGTGAGGCTAAACCTCGGGCTCTAGAAAGCTCTGAACTGGCACTCTGACAGGCTCCATGTGTGTCTTAGTAACAAGTGCCTTTCCTTTTGAGTTGTTAGGCGCTTGACTCTTCTTAGGAGGGTTACTCATTTTCTTCAGTTTGGGTTTAAATGAGGAAGGTAGTGAAGCATCCACCGGTGGCGGCTTTGTTCTAGGCATGACTTCCCTCCTAGTCTTCTTGTTGTCGAGGTAAAGTATATTGTTTTGGATAACTCTACTAGACCTCTCCTTTAATGATGCATACTCTTTAGCGAACCAATCAACGGTTGGCAGTGGTTGTGTATCAACCTGCTCTCTGAAAAACTGAGGAAGTCTATCTCCCTCATCATCTGATAAACCTCTCACATCTTCTGCCAAGAAAACTGAAATCTGTGAGAGAGAGAACTAGCCATAGTTGTGTCTATGCACCTCAAAATCATCCTGGCATTTCACCCAATAATCCTCCATTGTAGGCTTATGGTATGGGCGACGACCAAGACGTGTTGTATAATGACCCCAAGGATCATAGGCACGTGCATTGACAAGGTACTTGAGATGAAACTTTTCTAACTCTTGTCATGCAGCTTTAGCATCAACTGTCGTTCTACACCAATAGATTCTGAACTGCATGGGAAAGTTGGTAGCCTATTTACGCTTGTGGCACAAATGACGGTGAACATCGTGTAGTTGCCTCAGGAACTCCATGAAGACTACCCTATTTGAAGGATAGCATGGAAGCATGGTTGGATTTCTTGTGTATCCATATACGTGGATGTAGGTGTATGTAGGGAACTGAATGAACCAATTCGCCCAATCAACCATCGCTGCCCTAGCAACCGCTGAGATATGAACATGCAACTCATGGTCTAAGTTCCTCACTGTGTATGACAAGAAAGCCTCCTGCACACACTTGAAATGTCGTTCAGCCTTTGTGAACTCAAGCTGGTCATAGTAATGATAGACTTTTTGTACAATAAGTATGCCCACCGTGTTCAACCCTCTAAACTGACCCTGATAGGCGATCAAGTATACCAGGTAGGAACACATGTGAAACTGGTGTGCAACTAGAAAATCGGTGATTTGCTCATGGAGAATGTTGCTGATGAAATATTCCCAGTCATAATGCTCTTTCCCAAAGATAATTCGACCAATGATGTAATACATCCAGGGTTGAAAATTTTTTGCATCTGCATGTCCTGAGACACAATTCAAAAGTGTAATTAGAATTGCATACTCATCCTTGTATTCACCACGACCCACATTGCTCGGCAGCTTGTTCTTTTTCTGTTTTAACCATTGCTCTGCCATCTTACTTTGACACTTGTCCATATTAGCATTGAATGCACGCTCACACTGCTCCATGGAAATGACCAGACTGTTCGGGTGTTGAGGAATACTAAAACATCTTTCGATATCCAAGGGTTTGAGACTGCATATAACCTGTCCATCTATCGACTGTATCTCGCGAGTAGTAGAATCGTAATGCTTAACACAAGACATTACAAACTCTACGCAATGAACTAAGATAGGTATGGAAGTGGCCTCAAGCAACCTTGAATGTTGAATGTTTTGAAGTATCGAATCTCTTATCTTGACAGGATCCAAGACTGCTTCTGGAAGCACTTTATGTAGATTCGTATCAACTATCCCAATGAAGTCATGAGTTAAGACTGACTTGGTCTTGAATTTGAGTTGAGTGTATTGCATTCTGAAAAACTTGCTTGTTGACTATGAACACGGCTATATTCTGACAAGTTTTCTTAAAAGCTAAAAATAGCCTATTGAGGCTAAAAATAGCCTATCGAAGGGCAGTTTTCACGAAAAAATCTGAGATATGGGTTTTGTCCAAAAAATGATTCTAAGACAACCTAGAATGTCATATATGCAAAAATTTGACTTCTACTTGACCATGCAAGGAATTTTCATTTAAGAAAATCAAAGCCTCGAGAATTGATGCTCTGGAGTAAATTTTCCTGAAAAATTCTAGCACATGGGTTTTCTCGAGGAAGCTATTCTGAATCAACCTAGAAGATTTGTTTTGTCAAAATTTTCCTTTTCTTCAAACATGCGAATGAAATTTGAGACAGAAGATTGAGATTTTGATGCTTTTTCTTCTGCTAAAATCGCCAATTTCTCTTGAATTATGTTGATGAATTTGAACTTGTACCTGCAAAAGAAATGTTTTGATGTCTTCGAACTTGATTGTTGATGAAAATTCACCCAACTCTGAAGAAAACTCACTTCTACTAAGCTAGATGAATGAGAATGGACGCCATCCTTGAATAAATAGAACAAATTCGCACCATAAAAGCATGACTACAAGATTTAAAACCCTGTCTGTGAAAAGAATTATCTTATTGGACCCCCTCCAATTCAAGTAACACTGACTCGAAGTTCTAGAGATTAAAATAATAATAAAATATTCATCTTGCTTTACATGCGAATTTGAGTTTCATCATTAAAAAGGCGCCAATAATGAATTATTGAGAAAAATCGCCATTTAATGCTTTAGCATGCAAAACAAATATTAAATATTATTTTAATCAGTTAGCAAAAAAAAGCACAGCATCTGGATGCACTCGGAAAACTTTACTGATTCTGAAAAGTCTTTATTTGACCCTCCAGGCATCCATTTGCACAAGTTATGATATTTTTCGCTAACTTCCTACTTTATAGCTGACTACAAAGTTACAGTTGCCCCTATTCAGCTCTGATTTCCAGGTGACTAAGTGAAGTTGTGACTGAGCCAAAATATCCATCTTGAAGCCTACAAAACAAGGATGATATGTCTGCTGGGAGCTGCAACTGCTAAAATCAACGTTTGACACCTCAAAAAATTAGGTGCCTTTGATTAAATTGATGCAAGGTTTATAGACTGCCATTTCTCTATTTTTCCATCTGACGCTTCGAACTACCATTACCGGTGAACAATGAACCCTGATGACTGGATGATAGGTTCATTGCATGACTGGAAGAATTTTGCATCTAATGATTGTATGTAATGCATCTGAAAGTTGCATTAAGGACCCCAAAAACAAGGGGGCGCCTAGCCTGTGAAGGTGCAATCACCATTTGGACAACAGTGTAACTTTCATCCAGATACCAAACTTTGACCCCTGACACCGGGAGCTAGAGTGCTCCGATTCGTGCATTGTCAGTCTCTCTACGTAGTTAGATCAACTCACAAGAGATGTCTTTGGAGGCAACGAAGCACGAAAACTGCTTCTAAGACCTCAAAAAGAAGGGCACCTTTTTCAAGGGGATTTGCATTTTCCATAGTCATTTTTCTAGCTATCTTCACTTTTCAGCATTCTACACTGACCTCTCACATACAAGTGTTTTCCAAATCCCAGAGGCTGATGGCTAGGCTCGTTGGATAGCTGGAGTAATTGTACACAAGTCTTGTGAAGACTGTGAATGCTAAAAACCCCATCTGACAGGCCTAAAGGTTGGGCGCCCCTGGCCTACAGAGGTACAGGTGTATATTTCAACATTTCCCCACCCTTTGATTTACGTGCTCGGTAGAACCTCTGCCACAGTCACTCAACTTGTTGGATCACCTTGCGAACTAGTGTGATGCGGAGCTAGACTAGATTAGAAAAGATCTTAGGAAGACAACATCTGCAAATTCAATCATTTGAGGAGTCATATTGAAGAGCGCCCCTGGGCTAAAGGGGGGCAGAAACTGCAAATTGACAATCCTCTGTGACATGCATCCTCTTCATACCTTCAGCTTCTGACCTTGACTGCCAAATTTTTGCAACTCAGATGACTGTGCTTGATAGCTCGTCAGAAATCTAAGCTAATTCTGAAGAGACTGAATGCATTTGCAAGCACATGCAACAAGATATGGGCCTTCAAAAAGAAGGGTGCCCCTGGGCTACAGGGACGCAGATCTGCTTTCTGCTTGAAATCTTTATCTGTATCTATCTCCGTAAACATTGTTCTTAGCCACTAAAATGACCTTGTAGGAGTATAATCTCGTCGTGAAGCACTTCTCCATCATCACATGTCTCGTTCTGAGTCCCAGGTTCTAGTTCTAAGCTCCAGGTACTAACCAACTACTGCTAATGACTAACATGACACTGACCAAAGTCCATATTTGACTTGCCAAAAAACTGTATTTTGACATCATTTTAGCAAGGTTTAGACTCTTTTAAGCAAAATTCCTTAATGAAGCAAAAAATTTGGTTTGGGTACAACAATAATTAGTTAGTTTTAATCATTACATGGAATTGTCTAATGCTTGGTGTATCATACTTTTATTACTAATGATAATATGGTTGTGAATATTTTTTTGCTAGTAACTTATATGCTTGGTGGATTCTTATGTGGTGGTTTTTAATTATGGTATATTATGTTTAACTATAATGTGTGATTTTAGTGATGATCTAACTAATTGTTGTATTTGTAATTTTGTTCATAGTGTGCATAATTATAAATTTTCAAGAGAGTGTAACTATGATCATGGTTAGGGTTTTACATGTTTCCCTTTTGATCACTATTATTTTTGGATTAGATTATGTGATATTTTTTGTATCAACATTTAATATCACGCTTTGTGATCTATTATCAAGATAATATAGAGCTATAGGAGTCAAAAAATGATTAGTTACAAACCAAGATAAAATAAAAAGAGAGGCTTGAAACTAACCATTTTTGGACTCCTAGAGCTCTTTATTATTTTGATGATGGATCCTAGAGTGTGATCTAAAATGTTGATACAAAAAAATCTCACACAATATAATCCAAAAATAGCAACAATCAATAGTATGAATTATAAAAAATATACTATCATCAATGTTCCCATTCTATTGCTTGAATTAGAAAGTTAATTATGGTTTTAGTGTATTATTTCTTAAATAAATTAGAGTGTTGGATAGTGAGATTGAATTTAAAGTTAGCTTAGAAGTTAAGTTTGAAATTAATTATGGTGGGGAATGTAAGGTGGAGTTATTAGTGCATTGTTTCTTAGGGTGCATATATGATTTTTGAAATAAGGATTTTTTTATTAACAATATATTACAAAGAAACAATAGAAGTCAACCAACCAAAGCCCATTATGAGCTAATCATCCTTTCACCTCTCCAATTTAGAAAACCTCTTACACATGATCAAGCATTCCTTATTTATTTTATGTGTCATAGAATGTTTGGTCACTCTATTAGTTGATGTTGAGCTCTAAAGACTAAAATCCAATATGTCATTTGTGAAGGTATTTTTAAGCAATTAAAATTTAAAAAATGAAATAAGAATAAAACACAAATTTAAATCCTAATTCCAAACTTAACTCCAAACCTCGTATTTACTGCATAAAAATAGATTTTCTCAAGATTTTAACAATATGTGGATGCTCAACTCGCGACATAACACTAATCAATCTTTGAATGTTAAAAATGACAGAGTTATTTTGCATGAATATTCATGATTGAAAATGAGGAGTGAAAGGATGAATTTATAAAATTTTGGAAGATCAAATGGATGGTGGAGATTCGATCAAGGACTAAGAGTTAACTTGAAGAGGTGAATGAGTGAACAGAAATTAGTAAGAGGAATTATTATTATTTTTTAAAACAAAAGCAGACTAGCCACTATAATATATTAATTATAATTATAATGTACATATCCTGGATTCAAAGGGCATACCGGTAGGAAAGAATCCGGAAGAAAACCTCCGGTTATAGCCCTTAAAAGAAAAAAGTTACATAATTTGAGTATAAAACTCAAATATTTACATCAGCTCTTGCATATAGTATTCTATGCTGAAATATATCTATATGATATATTAGCATTGACACTTTTGATACTGCCAAATTTACATATTTACAAAACTTCCATCCCCCTATTACATCACAGTTACAGCCTTATCTTAAATAAAGTACCCAAGATCTTTCACAGGCTGCCTAACTTCATAAAAGTTTTCAAAAAACCAGCCAAAATTGAAACAAATTTTTCCATAAACCAATTAGTATACTTATTCTTCAATATGCATTTGTTCAATTGAGCTCTCCCCTTTCTCACCCTACTCTTCCTCAGAATTTATAGCAACATTCATATCTGGCATGTCTGGTAATGGCCGATTCTGATACATATTTTGCACACTCCCTTACATTGTTGGTTGACGTTGCAAACCTGAAGATGTTGCATTAATACAATTATGGTAAAGCAAAAAAGAAACATAATGATACTTTTCTCTAAAACACTCAACATTTTTGTTCCCACATGAATATTATATCTTGTCAAAGCCTTGTTAAGATGAATTGGATCAAATAGCTCCAAATATTTCTTGAAAGCATCATAAACATTAACAAAAGCTCTATTATGAGGCAAGAAATGTGGTGGAAAAATTCCACCAACATAACCCTCCCCCATACCAAAAACATATTTTGTGCACATTCTTCAAGAGCTTCATTCTGCAGAAACACTTCATGAACCATTTTTTCTGCAATTAACTTCACAGAATCTAAACACTGCAACATATCCAAAAGGTTAGATATAAAAATTGACATAATATTTGAAGGATAAATCAACCGCCTTGTTTTAGGATGGAGAACTTCTTTCCCAACAACACTTTTGAGACACCTGTAATGACAAGGACACCTGAGTTTAAAAACAATTTGCAACTGAGGCTCTTCTAACCTTCCTGAAAATGGCCTCTCCCATCTTTGCACCGAAAACCACACTCTGTAATTCTTCGGCCTATAATCCATTAGTGTTAGACTTATAATATTTTGTAGTGAAATTTTTCAAATGATAGGTCATCTACTATTTGCCAGCAAGAGACTGATTTGGCCAAATAAATAGACAACTTTGAAGATTACTTAACTAACATGATGTGTTTGAGTTGTGAGAGTACAAAATAAACTTTTTGAGCAGAATGAAGACATTCAACACATGCTAAATATATTTCACACACCTTAATCGTATATGAAAATAATTCATTAAGATGCTAACCATACTGAAAAGGAGTAAACATTTTTAAGTAATGATGATTGAAAACACCTGTAGACCTCTGGCATGTTTTTGCGTCCTCTGAAAGGACTAGCATATGTATCCATACGTACTACACTTGTAATCTGGAAAATCCATATACCACTAAATGTACTGAAAAATACGAGCAGGCTTATTCACATTTTTAAATGTGTACATTATCTGGAAGCCTCAAGGAAATCTTATATCCTCTCCAGATTTAATTCATGCAAAATTGATAACTCAAGGTAATGTGTACCCTATACTACATAAACAATTATGACAAAAGGGCCACCTCATTTGAACGAAACCACAGTCTGCTGGACGGAATCAAATTTGCATAAATGTATAGTACAGTTCAATTGCATCTTAGCACATTTTTCTTGCATCACCTTAATAATCATTGATGATATCATCATATGCCTTAATATCAATCACATATAACCAACCAACACCCACATACGTAACTAGCAATTACACATGTGCAAATAGATCCTTTACTGTGCATAATTTAATTTACACTTCAATTGTAAATTGGCATATTTAACTACCAATTACCCATGTATTGATAAGTAACACATGTGCAATTACCAGTTGCATATGCATAAAAATTCATCCATTTTTCCTGGATCTAACAAAAGGAACACATCTGTAACTGCCAATTGCATATATGACACTGACTTATATCAATTCCACTTGAAAGTTTGTCACATATAAAAATATTTTTCATTCAAATTTTAACAAACCCGTTCTAAGCATCTGTTTAGACAAAATTGTTAGAAATTAGAAGTAACCACATATATCAGATTTGCATAATGAGACTTTCAATATTCTCAAAATTTGAATGCATGCCAACTTTATCATATATTTATACCTTACTTAGCAAAGTCTTTCTTCCTTTGCTAGTAAAGCTTCTAAGTGGCAATGCATCTTACCCAAAGCTGCCACATGAGTAACTTTATTATCTACTTGATCATACCCATAATTCGCCAAAAAATCTGCAACTCTATTTCCCTCTCTGTATGTGTGCAAAAGTTCATAATTACCAATCTTATCAAACAATGCCCAAATTTGCTTGACAATATATTCAAGCTTCCAATTTTGAAGCTTGCGATCACGACATGCATTTATTAAGATCAGTGAATCACCTTCTACCTGGATCATAGGCAACTTGAAGCTAAAAACTAACTTTAAACCAAACAATAAAGCTTGAGCCTCAACCACATTGTTAGTTCCTGGAATCAATTTATAAGACTTTGCACATAACACTAAGCCTTTATAATCACGTATGACCACCCCAACCCCAGATAAACCTGGATTTCCTCTAGATGCTCCATCTATATTCAACTTAAAAACACCTAAAGGAGGAGGAGACCAGACAATTAAATCTCTATTTACCTTTGGAACATGGTGATGAAGATTACCTTTAAATGGAAAAGATAAAAAAGTCCATGAGGACTTCAAGCTTGAATCCCAAGCAGAGAAAAGAGAGTCAACATGCTTTATTTTGTACACATAAGCATTTACAATTTCAAAAATTGATCTTTCCAATAGTATTAACATTTGATCAATGTTCAATTTCTCTTTCCTAAAAATAATTCTATTCCTTGCCCACCAGATAGCCCATAAAACTGAAGAAGGTATAATACACCAAATACTTGCAAAAAATGATGTATTATACAACTGTGGCCAAGAAGTGAATAAATTCCAAATAGTGTTAGGAAAAACTATTGTCCAATTCATTTTTGCCACTACAAACAGCCAACAAATCTGCGCTATTGAGCACAGAAGAAATAGGTGATTTACATTTTCAAATTCCTGATTGCAAAGCACACATTTAAAGGGAGCAGCTATGTTTAATTTCACAAACTTGTCACTTGTTAGAATTTTACTTTTGATTGCAAGCCATGCTAAGCAACCTACTTTTGGCAAGACTTTTGAATTCCAACAAAATTGATAAGCTCTTTGCTTTGACACTTGATAGGATACTTGTGTGAGAGATTTATACCCCCTTTAACAATATAGCAACCCGAATGAGCATTAGAACAAATTATTCTATCCGGTTGAGATGAAAAATGAACTACCCTATCTTGTAGAATAGAAGAAAATTGAACTTTATGATCCTCATCAATTGGCTCTTGTGAAAAGTCTTTCCACTTGACTTTTCTAGACACTAAATCTACATTTTGAACATAATCTTTTACTTTTGAACCCCAAGCTTGGGATAAAAAATTTGCAGTGTTACCAAAATTATAATCTACTGCTAGATTTTGATATCCATTCCAAGAATCTTTCCAAAATAAAGCATCATTGTCATCATTCACTTCCCAAGTTAGATGAGGTAAAATAACTTTCCTACATGAAATCAAAAAATTCCACATTACAGATCCTGAAGGTGGATTTGAGATAGTAAAATTTTTGGAAGGACAATGACTCTAAATATTTGCACTGCATAATGTGACACCATTTAATTATAGGTTTAGCATACATTCACCATACCATTTTATCTCCAAGAGCTAAATTTTGATCTAACAAATTGTGCAGACTTGCACCACCTTTTAATTTCTCAAGACAAATTGTTTCTAACGAAATAAGAGGAATTTTCTTTTTGTTATCCAGATTACCAGACCATAAAAATTTCTTGATCAACTTTTGAATTTGTGAAATGATGGATTTTGGAGCTTTTAGACAAGCCATAAAGTAGTTAGGGATTGATGATAATACAGATTTTACCAATAGTATTCTCCCTGATAAGGATAACCATCTACCTTGCCATGCCAGAATTCTAGATTGAATAGTTTGAATTATTTTTTGCCAATAATTAACTTTATTCTGTCCAGAAAATAAAGAATCCCTAAATATTTACAAGGCAAATAAGCATGTTGAAAGCCAAAAATATTGACAATTCAATTTTCAATATCATATTTGGTATTGAACACATAAATTTTTGACTTGCCTTCATTTACTTTTTGTCCAGAATTTGTTGTGTATTTTTCCAATAAAGACTTTATCTACAAAGCTTCTCTTATAGAAGCTTTACCAAAAAGCAAAGTGTCATTAGCAAAGAGAGAATGAGTCACTGAAATGGCGGTATTTGGAATAGAAACCCCCTGAATGAAACCACACATATGAGCTTTGATAAACGACCTACTCAAACCTTCAGCCAGTATGATAAAAAGAGATGGAGATAATGGATCTCCTTGGCGAACCCCTTGGGTAGAACCACAAAATCCCACTACATAACCATTCAATAAAATTGAAAACTTAGCACCAGACAAACAGGTCGTTATCCATTTACACCACTTAGAAGAAAAACCAAACTTTAGTAACACCTGCTTCAAGAACTTCCAATTTACCCTATCATATTCCTTCTACATATCAAGTTTAAGAATCATTGCAGACATTTTATTTTCAACAATGGAATGCACAGTTTCATGGGAAACAATTGCACCTTCTGTAGTTTCTCTCCCAGGGACAAAACCCCCTTGTTCCTCAGAAATGATTGATGGCAAAAGAGAGTGTAACCGAAGATAAATAGCCTTTGTGAAAAATTTATAAATTGTGTTACATAAAGAGATAGGCCTAAAATCAGAGAAAGTCTCAGGAGTTTTAATCGTTGGTATAATAGCAATATTAGTCACATTAATTTTTTTTAGCATACCTCCCGACTTTCTTGATTCTTCCAATACATTCAAAATATCAATCCCAATGAAATCCCAACATTTTTTATAAAATATGGCAATGAAGCCATCAGGACCCAAAGCTTTATCAGGAGACATGGAAAAGACCACTTCTTTTACTTCCTTAAGCGAGAACGGGGCCATCAACCTAACATTATCTTCCTGAGAAACTAGACTAGGAATATCTTGAAGAAGTTCTCTCTCTCTTGCTAAAAGAACATTATCATTGTTAGTAGCAGATAAAAGAGAAGAAAAAAACTTAACTCCTTCATTTTGAATCTCTGACTCTTTTGTAAGCAAAACACTTGACACACTATCCTTAATCGAAAAGATAGTGCTTTTAGCTTTTTTAATTTGTGCTGAAATATGAAAAAAATTGTATTCCTATCACCATCTTTCAGCCAAACTTCTCTAGACTTTTGTCTCCAATAGATCTCCTCTCTCAATAACAACTCCTTCAATTCCTCTTGTAACTTACACTGCTCATCAAATAATGCATTATCCAAACCATTGGCAATAATTTTTTCATTCACTACCTCTAACTTTTTGTAAACCAATTCTTTCTAAACAAAAATATTTTTAAAAACATGTTGATTCCAGTTTTTTAAATGTTGTTTAACATACTCCAATTTCTTGCTTAATTGAAGCATTCTAGAACCATGTACAAAGGGCGCAGACAGCCACCATTGTTTTAGCAACAAAATAAGATCTGGATGTCTAAACCACATCACCTCAAATTTGAAAGAGGATTGAATCTTTGACTTAACTTGATTTGCAACCAAATCAAGTGAAATAGAAAAGTGATCAGATGCTACAAAAGGTAAAATTTGTGATTGAAATTGATAATCACTTAATACCTAATTCAGAGAAATTAAGAACCTATCTAATCTCTCCGTAATTTGAAGAAAATTATTTCTCCTATTTGTCCAAGAATATCCACCATTTTGTGGAATTACATCAACCAAAGCATTATCTTGAATACAAGCAACAAAATCCTCCATAACTTTCTTTGGAGGAAAAATACCACCTTTTTTCTCAAGAATACTTGCAATTGCACTAAAATCCCCTACAATAACAACTTTTTCAGAACCCATGCTATCAAGCTTCAATTTCAAAGTATCCCACAACATCTTCTTACCTACCGTACTATTAGGCCCATAAACATTGATCAGCCAAAAAGATAAATCAAAGTGATTAATCTTCATTAGTTGTCGATTATGATTAAATGAGATATTGCTAATGCTAACTGTTTTTGCATTCCAAAGAGTCAGGAGTCCTCCTAAAGCTCCTTGAGAAGGTGAATGTGAAGATTTCCATTTGCTCCACTTCTTAACAATAATCTAAAAAGCTTCATCAAAGATTTTTGTTTCCTGAAGAACAACTAAATCTTCCCCACAAACATCCAATTGTTGCTTGACTTGGGCTCTTTTGTCAGAGGCATTCAAGCCTCTGACATTCCATGATATTAATTTCATTGAGACTTAGGAGAGCAACAGGCTCTCCTTGGTCTTTTTTGTTTCAAACCTATCCCCATTTGGGCATCTAATTTCAACTGTACACCTGCTTCAATTTTTTTCTTGTAACTTGACAGCTAAAGATTTCCTACCCCTTTTAGTAGGGGAATTTTTGCTTGAGGAAGGAGATAAAGGTGAATGGGAAATTGATAATGAAACCAAATCATTTGATACTTCACCATCCCCAAAAACTTCTGAAGCAATATCATCAATCAATTGTTCCCCTACTAATATTAAAGACTGGTCCACAAATTTCTCCATCTCCTCCTCGGAGGGAAAAATAGAAGAATGATCATTAAGATCAATAGACGACAGATGAGACTGTAAGGTATAATCACCTTCCAATTCTTGATCATAAAAAACCATTAATATTTCATCACTTTTATTAGTAAGGCCAAGTGTGATCATTGAGGCACATTGGTTCAATTGTTGGATAGTAGCAAAATTAAACTAAGGAACCAATATCTTAATTGAAGAGAAAAATATTTTCATCGGTGAAAGCAACAACTTTTCCAATCTAGGTAGAAAAGAGATAGTGATGGGCTTAGAGCAAGAAGATGAAACATCTAACCTTGCAGTATGGAAATCATCTGAAGATGAACAAGATACATTATCACGATTACTTAAGAAAGAACCATCAGTTTCCCTCGAAGAGAAATGAGTGCAAGAAAAAACTTCTAAAAACTTAATCTGAGAAAAAACTTCAACATACTTTAACTATGAAGCTACAGAAGACCCATAATGACGTACATCTGTAGGTGGAAAACTTTGTACATTTGACTAAGAACAGGTACCTTTAATAAAAAGATACCAGTTAACACATAAATCAAGAACCGTAGAAAAGAATGCCAATTCCTTATCAGATGTAGGAAAAACCACAAGAGAATTCTCATTTAACATGTTAACATATTCTACATCTGCATCCCTATTACCATTCATATTCAAGACCTCCAAATTCACACATTTTGTGGGGAAATGAGTGGGTGAATGACATAAAAAATAGAACTTCTTTGGATCCTCGTAAACCAAATTATGTTTCCACAAGCAATAAATTGACTTAATATTAACAACCACCAGGAGAGCCTTAGAAACATCAATAAGCACACAAAGCCTGATTGGTAAAGAGGGATTAGAAAAGAAAAATGAATCATGATGCAGATAAATTCCTATCTGATTGCCTAAAACCTCAATAATGCTCGACTCTTTGTATTCCAGAGGTAACCCTTGCAATTGTATCCAAAAAGAAATAAATTGAACCCTAGTATGAGAAGGGTTGAAATTTGGAGACCAAATGGTTGTAAATAAACCATGCCCTTCACAAATCCAATATTTTTTCCTGTATACAGCATTTCTAAAATCTCTATCTAAAAATATAACAACAAAGAAGCCTTCTCCCTTGTCTAAAAAGAAAACTTGATTAGAACCAACCCAAGTCTGAAAGACCCAATTTTTCAAAAAGTCAAGATCTGGGAGAAATTTCCAAAACTTACAGGTTAACGCAACATCCTTAAGATCATCAATCTGTGGCGTAAGCATGGCATTAGGAAGGGTGATATTGACTTGATCACCCTTCCTGAAATTTTTCGGAACCCATATGTATCCGTTAGAGCCCAAAATCTTCTCCTTCTCCTGCCTTTGGGCCTTTGAAGGAACCCCCTCCCCTAGATACCCGTTTGCAATAGAACCCGTCTTCTTAGAAACAGGAATAGAATTTGGGAAAGTGAGAGGTGAACGCAGAGACACAAATGATTTAGGGTAAACAACAGAAATGTCATTTGGAATGAGGAGAGCTCCAGAAGAGCCAGAAACTGGGTTATTAGGCATAAAATGGGGAGGAGGAGAAAACCTATGATCATGAGGACGCCTAGAAACCACATCTGCCCACAAATGGGAAGAACTAGAGGATTTCAAGCAAACTACTGATTCAGGAGTGCAAATGTCAAAAGGAACTTGCCTCTCCTTGACAAAAGGTTTTGTAATTTGAGAATAACACTGAGACTTCAATATGGAAGGATTGAGAGCTTGTTGATCCGAAACACAAACCCCATTATGAAAAACACTACCAGGAAAGCCCTGAAAATTCTTAAATTTTCCAAAAACATCTTCTTTCATTGATGAAGGTGACTTTCAATATAAATCAGAAGTTGATCTACAAGAAAAAGCACCATTCGTGGCAGGAAAACGAGTCACAGGAACCCTCCCTGGTGCATGAAAACCCTTGCTCTTGACAAAACGAGTAGAAAACTTTGAATTTTTACCATTGACGGAAAAATTTGATTCCCGTCTTCTGCGGTGCTCCATTTCACAACGGATATGGTTCTTCTTGGATTTCAACTAGGATTGTCAATTGTTACAGAAAAAATAAAAAATTATCTAACCTCAAGGAGGTTAGGGGTAAAGCCCTTTCCTATACCCCGAGTCAACGGAGCAAGAATAGGTACAATATAATTGACCCTTGCCTTTCCCACTACAAAGCGGAGTCGAACCTATGACCTCGAGGGATGCAAACCCCAAGCCCCAGCCAACTCCACTACAAGTGGTGGAAAAATTATCTAACCTCAAGGAGGTTAGGGGTAAATCCCTTTTCTATACCTCGGGTCAGCGGAGCAAGAACAGGTACAATATAACCGACCCTTTCCTTTCCCACTACGAAGCGGAGTCAAACTTGTGACCTCGAGGGATGCAAACCCCAAGCCCCAACCAACTTCACTACAAGTGGTGGCTAAAATTATCTAACCTCAAGGAGGTTAGGGGTAAAGCCCTTTCCTACACCCCAAGTTAGCGGAGCAAGAACAGGTACAATATAACTGACCCTTACCTTTCCCACTATGAAGCAGATTCAAACATGTGACCTCGAGGGATGCAAACCCCAAGCCCCAGCCAACTCCACTACAAGTGGTGGCAAAAATTATCTAACCTCAAGGAGGTTAGGGGTAAAGCCATGTCCTATACCTCGGGTCAGCGGAGCAAGAATAGGTACAATATAACTGACCCTTTCCTTTCCCACTACGAAGCGAAGTCGAACCTGTGACCTCGAGGGATGCAAACCCCAAGCCCCAGCCAACTCAGCTACAAGTGGTGGCCAATTTATCTAACCTCAAGGAGGTTAGGGGTAAAGCCCTTTCCTATACCTCAGGTCAGCGGAGCAAGAACAGGTACAATATAACTGACCCTTGCCTTTCCCACTACAAAGCGGAGTCGAACCTATGACCTCGAGGGATGCAAACCTCAAGCCCCAGCCAACTCCGTTACAAGTGGTGGAAAAAATTATCTAACCTCAAGGAGGTTAGGGGTAAAGCCCTTTCCTATACCCCAGGTCAGCAGAGCAAGAATAGGTACAATATAATTGAAACTTGCCTTTCCCACTACGAAGCAGAGTCGAACCTATGACCTCGAGGGATGCAAACCCCAAGCCCCAGCCAACTCCACTACAAGTGGTGGAAAAAATTATCTAACCTCAAGGAGGTTAGGGGTAAAGTCCTTTCCTATACCCTAGGTTAGCGGAGCAAGAACAGGTATAATATAATTATTTTTAGTGTCTACAACATTATCATTATTTCTCCACATGATACACCTCTCTCATTTTCTCTTGATAATAGCATCACACTAGTAGATGATATTCAACAAATACATGACACATCTTTCACCTATAATGGACATATAGATGATGATAATATTATTGTTTCATAAACTTTTGTAACCATTCTATGACTATCCCTCCCACAACTTCTCATAATCTATATTTTATTGTTGTGGATGTTTCCCTTATTTATGATCCTCCCCAACCCATTGTCGGTATTCCTTATTTAATGACATTGGTATTTCTATTCCTATTGCTACATATAACATAGTTGCAGAGATCGTCCCTTAGAAAATCCTCCATGTAAAACCATTATAAATGTTCTTCCTCTATCTCCTATTCTCACTAAATGACCATTCAACTCTATATAGTCTCCTTCATATAATTATCTTTGCATAGAAAACTTGTTGCTTAGGATTGTGTGCTCATTAACACACTAGGTGGAGGTTTTTTCACTTTTATTATCAGCTTACTCATGATTTTCATTGATATCCCTTCCTTGGTACACTTTACAATGACCTTTATTTTATTTATTCTTCTATTTATACGATAATTCCTCTATATACATCTTCTCACTTCATCACTAGTTTTGAAATTATGTGTTTCTATTCATCTACATGGTTCATCCTCTTTCATGTAATATTTTAATGTTCATTAAATTTTTGGGACAATGCGAAGTGATTAGGAATATTCTTATTTTCATGTTGAACCACCTATGTCATTAATTTTTTCACTCTAGTTATTGTATCCCACATCTTCAAGGCCATTTTCCCCCTCATATTAATATATACTTGTTGGGGATGATGACATCAATTATCCATGGTACATTAGCACCCATTACACTTTCCTAGCCTATTATGCATAGATCCTTTTATATCATGCATTTTCTTGCTTTTTCAATTTCATGCAAGTAACTCTATGTTTATCTTACATGAACCATTACCTTAGAATTTCACCCCTTTCAATGATCAGACACATTTATCCTATCACATTACAATCTTGAATATTAATTTTATACTCATTCCTTGGAGACAATATCCCTGAGTGAGAGGGCCCTCTTCTTTTATTTTTGGTCAAGAACCATATTAAGATCCCCACTTTATGCAAAATATCATATTCCAAGATGGGATGCCAACATTATTTCTTATCTAAAGTATGGTTTGGAGAGTAAACATCGGTAATGATAAAACATAAGGTGATAGGACACTTCTCTCAAAGTAACATGCATCCAACTAGGAAAAGAATCCATGAGAGAAAAAGTACATGACCAAGCACTCAAGATGCCCCCTAAAGCCCCGAAGAGGCTAAACTAGAACTAGTGGACCAAATTTTATTGATGACACTCAATTTTATTTGAAGTTTAGTTTCCTAAATTAAAAGGATATATAATTTTCATTAAATAAAATATATTGTATACTAGTTTTATTGGTTCTATCCCTTATACCTCTAATATTTTAAGATAGGATATTTATTTCTTACTAGATTTTTCGGGGACTTCATGGTCAAATCTATGGTGTTTTGTCTACCAATTGTAATGAGTTTAGTTATGTCCTCAAAGTTTTCTTTTTTTTTTTACTAATATCAAAAGGGTATATTTTTCCTCATCAAGATCCTTTTCCTTTTCTAGGACAAAATTTTTTCTTTCCTCTAATTAGGGGAAATAACTTGGTTTTCTCATTTTTAATTCCTTCATCTTGTGGTTTCTTGTAGTTAAGAGACTTCAATTCTTCTTCACCATAAATGTCTTCAAGAAAATTGAAAGGATTGGTTTAGGATGGTTCCTTGCTAGCCTAGCTTAGATTATTCCAAGGTCAGTTGTCTCTCCTTTAGGCTTGTTGTATTTTTGGTTTCTTACTACTTAGTTTTATGTGATTCTTTTGAATACTCTCCATGTGCTCATGCTCATGATAGAGGTTGTATTTAAATGGTATTTTCTCATAATCTAATTTTCGAGTGAAGATTATCATTTAGTTTTAGGTTGATATATTTAGAAGGACCCTTCAAGAGAAAATATATGTGGTTTTCTAAATAAATTTTAATTTGGTTTAGTTCAAGGGAAGGAATGGGGGGTACTCAACTAGAAACTTTGAAGGGGTTTCTTCTAGATGGTCAAAATTTGGAGTCTAGTTGTTTAGATGAAAACCACAAGGACCCAAGAACCATAAAGTGTTATATAAAATTAGGTATTTATCCTTAAGGAATGTGAATGTAACAACAAATAAGATTCTTCTACAATTACAATGTTCACAAAACCTTTGATCTTTGGCCTCCATTCTTTTTAACCCAATGTTCTAGAGTTTTAGTGGATGACCAAACACTTGTGAAATTCTTAACTATGGCAAGCTTAAAGAGATCCAAGAAGTTTTATATTATTGAATCCAAGGGGATATCAATAATAGGGACATCTTCCTATCTCTTGACTATACATAGGCCTTCCATTTATTTTCTAGGATTTTTATTAGTAGCAACATTCAAAAGGATTTATTTAAGGGGAATTACCTATTGAGAGTCTTTAAAGGATATCTAACTCCAAAAATATTGTGAATCCATGATGGGAAAAGGGTAACAACACCTCAATACAAAGTAGTGAGGGAAGGAGTTAAGGATCTTGTAGGGGTGGTAGTAGGTCAACCAATAGCAAACAAATCCCGAATGGAGACAAAGAAAATAATTGGTCTAGATATGACTAGTGGATGTGAAAATTTTCATTTAGGACATGTGGATATGACCAATTTAATTTAGGATATATGGATGCGACCAAATTAATTTAGGAATTTTGCATAGTCTATTTATTTCTATAATCCTTTTTTACTTCATAAAACCCTACATTTTAATAGTTACATAATGAAAAATAGATATTATGTTGGTTAATTATTATCATTACATATGATACGTAGTGATATTTGATTTGTTGTGTGGTTATATGTTACCCTAAATAGTCCTTATTTTTCATATGCAATTAAATTAATTTAATAGGAATGGTTGATGAGTTATGTTTAAATATTAACTCTACCTTGTATGTTGATGTTTAAATATGATTTTTAATGAGGTATTGATTTATTATTATTAAATGAATTGTACATGTTAATGGAAACATTGATTTAAATGCTAATATGTATTTTGAATTGATTCATTTAAAATATTAAAAATTAACTTAAATATGAATAACTAAATTTTATTGAAGATAATGTTAGTTCAAATTACGAAATGTATTCTTACAAAAATACTTGTTATCTCTTAGATATAATACATGAACTCTAAGGTCAATTGTAGGTTCATAGTTAATTGTAGAGCAATGAATATATAAGAGGAAATATTCAATTTTGAGTCCATAAATACATTTGGTGTGAGTTCTCACTTAACTATGGAGGCTCTTCTTTTCCAAAAGGAGGAAATTCTCTACTCATGGTTGATCATCACTTTTTTTCTCTTTTGAATTTTTGCTAAAAACCTAGTTTTGACACCTCTCGAGATCTTTAGCCATTTGTAACGAGTTAATTTATATGGTCTCAGTATGATAGATTATATTAGGCTTTTTTGGGGATGAAGAGTTTATACTCCCTCTAATTTCTATCGAAGGATGTTTTGTAGTTATTTTAAAATTGGTGAGGGCCCTAATAGATTCGCTCACTAATATTTTTTTGTGAATTATATGATTTTGAATGATTTATTTTGTACTAGATTATTATCTCAATTTATATCTATGTTGATGTCTAATTATGTGTTTGTATGTGCTAATGGTTTGTGATTTTATAATGTGTGAGATAATTTTATGCATGGCCATGTGAACAATGTAATTGTTACTATTTGCTTCAATTTTATGTAAATATTTCACAATAAGATTATTGTGTGCATTGACTGTGTAGTATGTTGTAGGTTAATGAGGGAACCAAAGAATTTTCAATAAATATATATACCCTCTCACTTAGCATGGTAAAGTAATGAGATTGAATATGTTTTTTTTTGGTGAATCTAGAATGTATTGGATATTGGTGGTCAAGAGATAGTACGAATCCATGTCATTTTTCCTAGTTTTTCCACTTTATTTTTATGTGACAATTTAGTGGTATTTTTTAGTGTAATTGATTATTATGGTTTTAAAAAATTCCTATAAGTTGAAACTCATATTTTATGTTTTGGGGCACTTTTGAGGTTGGAAAAATCATATTTTGGTTTTATTTATTACTTTTTGGAATGCAAACTCAAGTACCTCTAGATAAGGTACTTATAAAATGGTGTTGGTGTGTTCTACATGGATTTTGTGTACCAATTCATCTCTTGGGAATATGTAATTATTTTTGGTATAGGTGACTTGAGTATGGGTACTCAAGTCAACCATTTGTATATATGCAAATGGAAGTACAAGTGGGTTATACTCCAATTCATCATATTTGTACATGGTGAACTTGTATGGGTTCACAAGAAATGGATGGTTTGCATTTATTTTTTGTGAGAGGGTGATGTACTTGGGTGAATGGGGTACCACATGGCTTCATACCATTGGATGGAGAGGACAAACATGAAACTCCCCTTTAAATCTCTCCCTTTCCTTTGCAAATGGTTAATTCTTTATTTTTGAAAATACACTTGATATTTTTGGAGAGAATTGGAGAAGTAGGAAATTTCTTAGATTTAAGAGATTCTTGCATGTTAAAATAAGAGGCTTGGAAGGAGAAACAATAAGTTCTTCACCCATTTTCAAGCTTACCTAAAGAGGCTATTTTTCTACTTTAGTTATTTGATTTGTTTATTTCATATTGTGGAAGTTTTTGAAATGATAAAATGTGTTTGAAGTGTTTTTTAATTAAATGTGTCATGATTTTTTTATTTGAAATATTGACAAGATTTGGGATGGTTTTGTGCATTGTTATAGTAGGTAAAAAAGATGGTGGAATTCTCGATGGTTTGGAGATCTAAAATAATATCTAATCATGGGCTCAAGACCTAAATTTTTGCTTTCCCATGGTTATGTTCTCTCCACTTATGAGTTTGAACAAAAAAGTTAGTTCTTTGTGTAAAATATTCCTTCATTTAAGATCATTTTTATGTTTGTTTGTCAATGTTAGAGAACACATATTTCATTGCATATTAATTCCTTGATAGTACTCCTAGCTAGGAAATTGGTATTTCTTTCTAATACCATATGGTAGGGAGGTTAACATCTTCATGTTGGTATCAAAATAATTAGAGGTGTTTGTGGAGATGTAGATTGAACTTGGAAAGTCTTAAACATTGTAATTTATATATTTAGTTCCTTTTTGTAAAATTAATTTATAAAAGTATTAGCTTATATTATTGCTTGATTTTAATATTGAAATAAGATTGAGATCTTCATCCATGTAAACACCTTATTTAGAAAATTTAAAAATAGAAATTCAATGTATCATAATTATGGGAATTTCATCATATATGTTCAAAAGATGTAATTTGTGAAATAAAACTAAGTCCAATGTGTTGTTGGGTGATTAAGAAACAAAATGGAGATCATAGAATTGACTATTGCACTTTACTTTGTAAGTTAGAGTGAAATTTATATCTTGGAAATATATAAACAAAATTCCCTTAAATCTTGGATTTCAATTCAAATTGAAGGAAGAATTGTGATTTTCCTTGTATTTACTTTCGTAAAAATATGAAAGTCATTTTTTATTTTTTTTGTATTTTGACCCAAATTTGTCCAACTATGATAGAGTCCACTACAACATCATCATGACCATACGTGATGCAGTCAACAATTGAGAATCCATAGGATTGTCAATTATTGCAACAAGTTCACTTCTCTATTTTTAAAAACACATAAATGGAGAACACAAGAAATATGAAATATGAAATATTATTCATTCTTGAATGTTTGCAATAATAATTTCTTACAAAATATTTCACATTCTCCAACTATATCATTCCAACAACACCCACCTACAGGCAAACATATACAAACTTCATATTCTCTGAGAAATACCTAAAGGAAAACAAAAAAATTAGATTATTGTTCTCTATGAGCAACAAAAGGAAGCAACAACACACTTTCTTTGACATTAAATCCTCTCCTCTCTAGAACAATGCTCATTTTCATAGCTTCTATGCATCCATTTTCCTATTCAAAAGCTTATTTTTGTATTGCAACAAGAAAACCCGTCACTTATGTCCATCATTTCTCCCTAATTATCATGAATATTTAAAAAAAGAATATGGTTTTTGTGCGCCTCATTCTCAGATTTCTGGATTATTTTGAAATTCTTGATCTCAATTCTGTATGAGAAAGTTATGCCCGATTTACTGAAATTGGGTCTCACAGCGACAACCTAGGTAATATTCTCCTTCAAAAAAAATATACATTCAAAACTCTCCCTCTTCCATTCTAGCGTGGGATTCCTGCATTCAACCCCTTAATTGTTGTCTTCAATGTTTTTGCAAAAAAATTTAAATCTTTTCCAAAATTATCATCCACTCCCTCTTTCTAGCACCTCCACTCCCACAAACTTTTATTCTCTTCTTTTTTTTAATCTAGGGAGTTACAAGAGCAATTAAAATACATTTCCCAGTTGGGGTGTGGGATTTCATTTTATCAAACGTCATGCTAATTTATTTGAATTTTGGGCCGATAAAATATATAAATAAAAATATATTCAAATGTTGTTGAAGAAAGGTGTAAGGAGATTAAAATCATGCCTACAACACAAAAATAAGCCAAAAAATCAAAGTAGAATAAAATAAATATTTTTGGTGTGCAGGATTGCCCATGCACCCAGATGCTCCTGCATCAAACAACCCGAGTAAATGAAATGTTCCATGAGAGAACTCATGAACATTTGAATATCCTGTGTTTGTTCATCATCCACCTCTCTTCCTTATGTACTTGAATTTTCTTCTTCTCCTTGTTATGAAACCTCCTATCTCTTCCTTTCTTCATCTTTCCCCTTTTTCTTCCTCTCATGTAATTCATCTTGCTACACCAAGGTTCATCTTCCCACCTCACTTTATCACTCTTAACTTCTGCATATAAATCAACACTAACAAAATCATTGAAATCAATAAATCCTTTATGCACATTCCCTTCACCTATTTGTTCTTCACTTTCTTCTTCCTCTATTTTGTTTTCTTTCTATCTTACTGTAATATCGTCTTCAATATCCTCACACCCTTCAATTCTAACCATATCACTTGCATAAAAATTAAATTCATCAAAAAATTCACAAAATGCAAATTTTACCTCATCTTTCAATGCTACAGATTTTGCTTCACCTATTGTCAATGCAAGCCACTCCTTTTCAACTACTACAATTTTCTTTAATAAATCATCTTCTTCTTTATTTACCACTACTCCTCTGCTTTCCTTATTCACTATCTTCTCCATATACTCTTCTTCACTCTATGTAATCTCTTGTTCCTTTGTTGTTGTCTCAATCTTTTCTTCTTGATTATCTTCTGCAATATTGTTCTTTTCTACTTTCATCTCATCCCTTGCACTCAACTGCTTCATTTTCTTCAGTATATTTATGTTCTTCCAAGAACCAATCACTGCCCCAACTTTGAAATCATCTTTTCCAACACTTTCATTTACCTCTTCTGCATACAAATCAATGTTAATAATTTCTTTGCAAAACTCAAAAGAAATAGATAATACCTTTTTTTTTGTTGCAACCTCTTTTCCTGTGTATGCAATTTCATTTTTATTTTCTTTTATATCATCAACAAGATGCACATTTTTTGCTACCTCTTTCTTTCTCCATTCTTTCCTTGGGCCTTTCTTCTTTCCTTGCTTTCTTTCATCCACATTCATGTGGGCTGCTCCCACATAAATTTCTTTCCATACTCTTTCCACCATAGGGCTGGTACATTGCACTTCAACATTCTCCTTTTCACTGTCCTCTTTGCCAAACCTTTTTTTTTCCTCTTTCTTCTCCCTACTGCCCTCTATTACAACTTCTTTTCTTTCTTCATTTCTTACACACAAATCATTATTTTCAAACTCATTATGAAACAAACAATGTAATTTAACTTCATCTATTTTCTGATTTTCTTCCATTGTAGCTTTCTTTTTCATTCCCAACCTTTCCTCAAGGGCATCTAATCTCACTTCTATCTTTCTCAACTCTTCAAAGAGATTATTTTCTCTCACTTTTTCCCAATACTCTTCCCAAAATAACATTCTCACAAGTCTTCTAATGACCCATCTTGTCTTCTTTTTCAAAGCCATTTTTAGAGACTCATAAATCCCTCTACAATTACAAGTCTTCCTTGCAACACATCTCTCACTCACACAACTATCCTCTACCCAACAAAGACTTTGGAAGATGCTTTCTCTACCCACCCTCTCTAAATGCAGGAACTCTACACCTTCCACCCAACTTATCTCTATTGGAGGATAGTAGTCACAGGTCCTCTTTCATACCTGCAACAAACAAACAAACATTCTCACAACTCTCTCTCTCTCACAACTTCACCGCTTCACTCTTCAACACTCTTCACCCGCAGGTCCTGGTGCATAGTTTGCACTCTCAAGATCTTCTAGCTCTAATACCATTTGATGCAGTCAACAATTGAGAATCCATAGGATTGTCAATTGTTGCAGCAAGTTCACTTCTCTATTTTTAAAAACACATAAATGGAGAACACAAGAAATATGAAATCTGAAATATTATTCATTATTGAATGTTTGCAATAATAATTTCTTACAAAAGCTTCCACATTCTCCAACTATATCATTCCAACAACACCCACCTACAAGCAAACATATACAAACTTCATATTCTTTGAGAAATACCTAAAGGAAAACAAAAAAATCATATTATTGCTCTCTATGAGCAACAAAAATCAGCAACAACACACTTTCTTTGACATCAAATCCTCTCCTCTCCAGAACAATGCTCATTTTCATAGCTTCTATGCATCCATTTTCCTATTCAAAATCTTATTTTTGTATTGCAACAAGAAAACTCGTCACTTATGTTCATCACTGCTCCCTGATTATTATGAATATTTTAAAACAAAAACATGAGTTTTGTGTGCCTCGTCCTCAGCTTTCTGGATCATTTTGAAATTCTTGATTTTGATTTTATATGAGAAAGTTATGCCTGATTTATTAAAACTAGGTTTCACAGCCACAACCCAAGCAATATTCTCCTTCAAAAAAATTATACAGTCAAAAGTCTCCCTCTTCCATTCTGGCATGGGATTCCCGCATTCAACCCCTTAATTGTTCTCTTCAATGTTTTTACCAAAAAAATTCAAATCTTTTCCAAAATTATCATCCACTCCCTCTTTCTGGCACCTCCACTCCCACAAACTTTTATTCTCTTCTTCTTCTTTTTTTAATCCAGGGAGTTACAAGAGCAATAAGAATACATTTCCTAGCTGGGGTGTGGGATTTCATTTTATCAAACGTCATGCTAATTTATTTGAATTTCGAGTTGGTAAAATATATGAAAAAAAATATCTTCAAATGTTGTTGAAGAAAAGTGTAAGGAGATTAAAATCATGCCTGCAACACAAAAACAAGTCAAAAATCAATGTAGAATAAAATAAATATTTTTGGTGTGCAGGATTTCCCATGCACCCAAATGCTCCTACATCAAACAACCCGAGTAAATGAAATGTTCCATGAGTGAGAACTCATGAACATTTGAATATCGTGTGTTTGTTCATCATCCACCTCTCTTCCTTATCTACTTGAATTTTATTCTTCTCCTTGCTCTAAAACCTCTTATCTCTTCCTTTCTTCATCTTTCCCCTCTTTCTTCCTCTCATGTGCTACACCAAGGTTCATCTTCCCACCTCACTTTATCACTCTTAACTTCTGCATATAAATCAACACTAACAAAATCATTGAAATCAATAAATTCTTTATGCACATTCCATTCACCTATTTGTTCTTCACTTTCTTCTTCCTCTATTTTGTTTTCTTTCTCTCTTACTGCAACATCCTCTTCAATATACTCATACCCTTCAATTCTAACTATGTCACTTTCATAAAAATTATATTCATCAAAAAATTCACAAAATGCAAATTTTACCTCATCTTTCAATGCTACAGATTTTGCTTCACTTGTTGTCAATGCAAGCCACTCCTTTTCAACTGCTGCAATCTACTTTAATAAATCATCTTCTTCTTTATTTACCACTACTCCTCCACTTCCCTCATTCACTATCGTCCCCATATACTCTTCTTCACTCTATGTAATCTCTTGTTCCTTTGTTGTTGTCTCAATCTTTTCTTCTTGATTGTCTTCTGCAATATTGTTCTTTTCTACTTTCATCTCATCCCTTGCACTTAACTGCTTCATTTTCTTCAATATATTTATGTTCTTCCAAGAACCAATCGTTGCCTCAACTTTGAAATCATCTTCTCCAACACTTTCCTTTACCTCTTCTACATACAAATCAATGCTAATAATTTCTTTTCAAAACTCAAAAGAAGGAGATAATACCTTTGTTTTTGTTGTTGCAACCTCTTTTCCTGTGTATGCAATTTCATTTTTATTTTCTTTTATATCATCAACAAGATGCACATCTGTTGCTACCTCTTTCTTTCTCCATTCTTTCCTTGGGCCTTTCTTCTTTCCTTGCTTTCTTTCATCCACATTCATGTGGGCTGCTCCCACATAACTTTCTTTCCATACTCTTTCCACCATAGGGTTGGTACACTGCACTTCAACATTCTCCTTTTCACTGTCCTCTTTGCCAAACCTCTGCTTTTCCTCTTTCTTCTCCCTATTATCCTCGAGTACCACTTCTTTTCCTTCTTCATTTCCTACACACAAATCATTATTTGCAAACTCATTATGAAACAAACAATATAATTTAACTTCATTTATTTTCTGATTTTCTTCAACTGTAGCTTTCTTTTTTCATTCCCAAGCTTTCCTCAAGGGCATCCAATCTCACTTCTATCTTTCTCAACTCTTCAAAGAGATTCTTTTCTCTCACCTTTTCCCAATACTCTTCCCAAAATAACATTCTCACAGGTCTTCTAATGACCCATCTTGTCTTCTTTTTCAAAGCCATTTTTAGAGACTCACAAGTCCCTCTACAGTTACAAGTCCTCCTTGCAACAATCTCTCACTCACACAACTATCCTATACCCAACAAAGACTCTAGAAGATGCTTTCTCTACCCACCCTCTCTCAGTGGAGGAACTCTACACCTTCTACCCAGCTTTATCTCTATTGGAGGATAGTAGTCACGGGTATTCTTTCATACATGTAACAAATAAACATTCTCACAACTCTCTCTCACACAACTTCACCGCTTCACTCTTCAACATTCTTCACCCGTAGGTCCTGGTGTATACTATGCACTCTCAAGATCTTCTAGCTTTGATACCATTTGATGTAGTCAACAATTGAGAATCCATACCTGATTGTCAATTGTTGTAGCAAGTTCACTTCTCTATTTTTAAAAACACATAAATGGAGAACACAAGAAATATGAAATATTATTCATTCTTGAATGTTTGCAATAATAATTTCTTACAAAATCTTCCACATTCTCGAACCATATCATTCTAACAACACCCACCTACAAGCAAACATATACAAACTTCATATTCTCTGAGAAATACCTAAAGGCAAACAAAAAAAATAGATTATTGCTCTCTATGAGCAAAAAAAGGAGCAACAACACACTTTCTTTGACATCAAATCCTCTCCTCTCCAAAACAATTCTCATTTTCACAACTTATATGCATCTATTTTCCTATTCAAAAGCTTATTTTTGTATTGCAACAAGAAAACCTGTCACTTCTATCCATCACTGCTCCCTGATTATCATGAATATTTTAAAACAAAAACATGAGTTTTGTGCACCTCATTCTCAACTTTCCAGATCATTTTGAAATTCTCTATTTCAATTTTGTATGAGAAAGTTATGCCCGATTTATTGAAACTAGGTCTCACAACCACAACCCAAGCAATATTCTCCTTCAAAAAATAAATACAGTCAAAACTCTCCTTCTTCCATTCTGGCATGGGATTCCTGCATTCAACCCCTTAATTGTTCTCTTCAATGTTTTTACCAAAAAAATTCAAATCTTTTCCAAAATTATCATCCACTCCCTCTTTTTGGCACCTCCACTCCCACAAACTTTTATTCTCTTTTTTTTTTTTTTTAATCTAGGGAGTTACAAGAGGAAAAGAATACATTTCCTAGCCGAGGTGTGGGATTTCATTTTATCAAATGTCATGCTAATTTATTTGAATTTCGAGCCGATAAAATATATGAATAAAAATACCTTCAAATGCTACTGAAGAAAGGTGTAAGGAGATTAAAATCATGTCAGCAACACAAAAACAAGCCAAAAATCAAAGTAGAATAAAATAAATATTTTTGGTGTGTAGGATTGCCCATGCACCCGGATGCTCCTACATCAATACGAGTGTGGTAGTGACCTAAGGAGGATTAATGGATGAAACATTATTTTGAACAAAATATCAAACTTTTATAGTACCAACCTTTGTAGCAAAATTAAGACTATCATAAATAAGTCATGATTGTATTAATGCAATCATGACCCTTTCTCACATAGACCTTATATTTTGGTTGGATCACTTGTATTTTACTTTTTTTGGTTCTTTGATGATTGTAAAATATAATTTATATTAGAGTATATATATTTACGTACCCTTGTGATGTTTTTTGCACCTTATGTTATTGAATGAATTGAAATACTAGGGAAAGAAATGTGTGAATTGTGTAGTCTATAAGTTTCTCAATGGTGTTAGTGTTGTTAGTGCTTGGATTTGTAAGCTTAAAATTCATGGAGATCCTAGGTCGTTGCATGCTTTATTTCCCTTGCCCTATTTTCCCAACTTAAATATTTGATCTAAGAAATCTATAGTGGGTCAACTTTGTCTTGAATGGTTATTGTGTTCATAAAAAATCATGTGTTGAAGTGTTGGGGAGGTTTCATGTGCTTCTTGGCAATTGGAAGAAGTTTCAAAACTTCTATCAACTCCCAACACTAGGTTTTGAACCTAAGAAAAATCCTTGATAGCCTTTGTTCAAGAGTTTTTTAGCATTTTGGAGAAATTTTGAAACCTCTATTGACTCTTGATGGCTAATTCAAAACCATGGAGAAATCAATGAAAAGGTTTAAGGTTCATTATTTCATGTGTTTTTCAACACTTTTTAAGGGTTTTGAAACCTATGTGGACCCCAACACTAGGTTTCAAACCTAGGTTGAATCACCAATGAAGTTTGCACATTACATTTGCTAGTAGGTTATTTTGGTTTTGGAACCATGCTTGAACATTGACGAAGTAAGATAGTTGGTGTGTCAAACCTTTTCAAGGTTCTAGATATTGTGAACCTTCGAAAAGGATCATAATATGTTTGAATCATCCATAACTTCAAAAGATGATAAAGGTAATGTGAAGGAAAGACAATGGTGGTGGATCAAAAGAGGGTGTGGTTTTACCAAGTTCAAATGTTCCAATATAATTGAACTTCCAATGCCCCACTCTTCATTATTTTTGCCTTCATTCCACTGAATGTGAACTCTAAGGTGGAACTACGACTTTGGAACATAGTGCCAAGACCTTGATTCCTTATACACTCTATAGGTGAACCCTAAAATTTGACACTAATCCTTGGTGCCAAGTCCTCCCAACACCTTGATCCTTGTGGCACCCCTCTTCCCATTCCCCTTTGTTTTAATCCATAACCCTTTTCCTAGGCCATGCATCTCAACACTCTTCTCCTTCTATCTTCCCTATGTATCCTTAGGCCCATAGATAGACCTTATAGTTTGGCACCATGTCCTTAGTGGAAATTTCACCCTATCCCTACTTTATTCCTTCTCCCAGTCCCTAATCCCTTTTAGTATTAATCTGTGTTCCTCCTTCAAACCCAATCAAAGTCCCCCTTAGTTCTCGATCCTTGTTCCAATGTTAATCCATATCTTGATTCCTTCTTTGGACTTGGTCCTCATGGTTTCCTCATTTCCACTCCCCTTGACCCCAACTCTATTTAGACTCCTAACCCCCACAATTCCTTCTCCCAACTTTCCCTCATGTCAATTCCTCTCACACATCTAATCCCCAACTTGATTCCTTCCATGGTTTATATTTCATATTTCCTCCCTAGGTCTAACCCTCGACACCTACATCCCACACCTAGTCCCCAATCCCTATTTATTCTCAATTCATGATCATTATTTAAAATAAACTCTTGGCCATCTTCAATGAAATCCCTAAGGTCCCTCACCAAGCACCATAATTTATGATCTCACGTTGAAAGCAAGTTTTGACCAAGGAACCCTAATGTGTTGCACTATTCCATGTACCTCCATGCCTAGGAAATATTTTTTAACCAAAATGAATTTTAATGATCCCTAGAGGATTTCTCCCATCATTTTGTGAGCCTAATCCATGCCCTAATACACCAAAACTAGTTTTTCAATAATGAGGATTATTTGTAGATCAAATAAGTGTATCCCTCCATGCCCTATGTGTACAACCAACCATATAAAGATTAAATTACAAGCACAATTCAAGGAAATATCACACATGAGAGATTTGGATATTCACTAAAGGGTACCAATAAAAATATTTTCAAAGTTTGATGTTGATTTATTTTCTCCCCTATGTTGGCCACATATTTTTTAGGAGTTCCTTACACCTTATCACTTCCCACCCTTGAGTTGCAGCCCATGTTTGGACTATAAATATGAGTTCATTTAATGTTCAAAGTGTTGGTTATTTGTTGCTTTCAAACACCATAGTGAAAAGGATATTATAGGATTTCAACAATTTCATATCTATTCACCATCTGAGTAATGCATTCTAGAAGTTATAGAGAGGTAGCTCATAAGAGCATATACATGTAATCTTGTGTCTCCTTGGCTAGTTTTAGGTATTTTTGAGAATTCTAAGCAAAGAGGTGTGGTTATTTCCTCCTTGTTTGTAATTTATCTCACCATATTTGCTAGTGTGATTGTAATGTGAATTTGATAAATTTTGCAACATTATAATTTATTGAAAGTTACTATTTTTAATGGTTTGTATCTTGTTGTATAAGAATGTTTACAATTTTTAAAAAGGATAATTAAGTAGACTTGGTTACTTGGTTTTATTCCTTTGTTGTTGCTTCTTATGTGATTTTTGTATGGTTGATTGTGACTATATAACCCATATAAGGCACTAATATTGAAGACTTGGTCCTCCATACACCCTTAAAAGAATAAATCATTCACCAGTAGTATAGGAGTAGGAAGTAGGCTTTATGTAATTTATGACTCATTGCTACACCCAAGGGAATATCTACAATAAACCTTAAAAAAATATCCTAAGAAAGTCATGTTTTGTATACATTTTATTAGCTATATATAAAGGTCATTGTAGTAGGTTAGTTTTTTATCTAATGATATAATTTAGGACCAAAATGTACATCTGGATAGTATTACAGTCTACTTATTTGTAATATCTTTATTTGTGGTTAAATATTGTTAAAGACTACCTCTAAGAACACCCAGCTAGGCCTAGCTAAACCCAAAGTGTAGGAGAGTTTATTCAATCTCATTCATTAGCCTTGAACCCTTTATAATCTATTGATGAACCCATATTTCACCCTCATGAATGAAAAACCGTACCCTTGATGGTAAAAATATATTCTAGGATTGTGGACATACATTTTTGGTGAGTAATAAATGGCATCATTGTCAGGGACAATATTAATATGTTCATGTTTTAAAAAACCTTGGTAAATCAACATCAATTATAGGTAGGAAGATAAAGGTCCTTGATGAGTATTTTCAAAAGAATCAACTTATAAGGAGAGTCTGAATCTCCCATTTGGAGAGTGTAAACTTTGTCAAGACTTAACTTGGAATCAAAATTCAAAAAAAAAATCAATCATGGAGAAAGGGTGAAGATCTATCAACATGGACATGATGTTGTAGCTAATACAAGAAAAAAATAGGCCCAATGGAAAGTGAAGTCCATAAGAAGGCCATCTATTTCAAATATCATTGGTTTTGAAGTAAATTGTACATATAGTAGAGGAAATATTGTACTTGATTTAACAAACCAATACCAATATTTATCATATTACTTCGAAGATAACATAGTTAAAATCGATGGGAATTAAACCCTTAGGAATAACTTTGCCTCACTCTAGAATCAAGAAAATGAAGGATTAGCAAACAAATATTTATCTCATGAGGTACATACTAAGGATGTAGCCACAAATCTCCGCCTCCACTACAAGTAAGAAATCAAAGGGGAGGTATGCATCACAACTCCCCTATTTCTTCCATAGATGGAGCAAGAAAACAAACTCCCTTTTCTTGATGCAGATTCAACTACTCAATCAAAAAATGAAACAAAATAAATGGAAATAGATGAGAGAATTTAATTGAATGGTCATCTAAGAAACAATAAAAGATAAATTGAAGCCCAAATATAATTACAAAAATCACAAGTTGACGAAAATTCTTAACAATTAGACCAAGATTAGCATAACCATAATGTTCAACTATCCATTCAACATGGTTCCCTTAATATTCTAGATGGTCATTTTCCAAATCAATGTGTGAATCAACACTATAATAATTTGATGAATGTGAGGCCCCAATTCATAAGGCATGCTAAAAAAAAACCTCTATTTAGGTAAAGTCTTAGATAGTTATATTTTTTTGGTATCCTTAGTTTTCCCAATATAATTCCAAATGATAAGGGGAAAGATACCAAGGTTTTAGGGTAATAATTCTATAAAAAAAGAGAAAAGAATTTTTGCAACTTTATCAATATCACTAATGAATATGAGATTGAGTATGAGGATGTAATTATGAAATTATTTATACAGTCCCTAGAGTAAATTACAAAGGAGTGGTATATGAGTCTTCTTGATAGTAATATTGACACATGGGAGGAGCTCATGAGGGTTTTTATATCATAATATGGGGATAAGATTGACCCCAAATTTGACACCCATGAACACAAACATCAAGAAAGGTGTGAAAAAATTAATGGTAGAGTTTAATAGTAGATTTATCTCAAGAGTGAGGAAAGTACCATTGAATTTAAGGTATAATTACTCCATGTGTCTTGTTCTTTTTTTCTTTAATAAAAGGGGTAAAAACTTTATTGAAATCAAGAAATTAACAATACATAAGGATCAGAGAACCCGCAGGCTCCCACAAAGGAAAACACCAAAACCCCCAACCAAAACAAAAACCACCATCCGAACAAACACCAACATCTTATCCCTCCAAATCATTAGCAATGACCCTTTCTAAATCTTGACAATAATTAGGGGATAATTGCCCCCACCCCTTAACCTTCCAATCATCTACATGCTCTGAAGCCCACTTAGCCAAATAGTCAGCAACCCTATTTCATTCATGCGGAATGTGGGAAAAAGACACCACTTCCAATGTAGAGCACCTTTGTAAAATCTATCAAACCACCAATGCAATCTACCAATTAACCTCAGCCACCTTTTGCTCATGCAACATATTAACAATAATTTGTGACTCAAATTCACAGATAATCCTATGCCAATCCAAAGCACAAGCACGCTCGATAGCCCAGAGAATCGCCAACCCCTCCATAAAGTTATTAGAATGTTGCCCTTTATGAATGGAGAAAAAGAAAATAACCGAACCAGAACTGTCCCTTCTAACTCCACCAATCCCAGTAAGCTCAGGATTACCCCTAGAGGAACCATTTGTATTAATCTTCAGAAAATTCGTCAGAGGAGGCAACCATCTTCCAACACTTTGAACCTTATTTTTAGCCCTCCTACCTCTTCTGACACAAGCAGAGGCCGAAGTCAACCCCTGTAAGCCCAATCTCTTCACAATCTCATCATCACTTCTTTCCAACGGAAAAGCCACTTCACATTTGGCTTCCATCGTCTCTTGGATCATACCAAAAACTCTGTGCCAAACCTATTGAACCATCAGCCTATCCCCACAAAAAATCCTACGATTCCTTTCCAACCAAATTTTCCAAAGGATGAACGTAGGACCAATGCACCACACAATTTGGAGGAAAGAGGTCTAGGAAGGGGTCTTCCCAAACTACTCCAAAACTCAACAAGGGAAGAAGCATGAACACAGGGATGTTTCCAAACACCCCACCACAAATGCCAAAGAAGCATAGAATAAGGACAATAGAAAAACAAGTGGGAAGAATCTTCCTCATTGCAGTCGTACAAAACACAAATAGGACCCTGAAATCCCCTCTTTTGAAGATTATCCAAAGTCAAACATCTATTTCAAACTAGATTCCACACAAAACAATTACACTTTGGCCATGAAAACTTGTTCCACATATGTTTACACCAAGGGACCTCCACCCCTCCAAACTTATGAGACAACTCCTGATATCCACTAGCCACAATGAAAGCGCCCTTAGTATTTGGGCTCCAAGCTAGAATATCCTTATCCCTAAGAGAACTGCATTGTCTACTAGCCAAAATATTTTGAAGCTCAGCACAATCCTCCTCCAACCCGATAATAGGACAATCACAAGGATCCTTCCACCTAGCCACCTCCGACTGCCCACAAGGGTAAAAGTTCTTAAAATCACTCACCCTTGACCAACCAGCCTCCAAGAATCGATGACAAAGATTCACCAAATTAGGAAACTGACACAAATGGGGGAAAATCCATCCCAAGAATCAGACCAAAAGAGAGCCTCAGTCCCCCTATTACAAATCCAGAACAAGCACTCCTTGATCAGCGCAACCCCTTTCTTAAGTGTTCCCCAAATCACATAACCTTTCCCCACCAGAGGATACCTGGGAAGCTCCTCCTTCAAGACCCCCAAAAGGTACTTGTGAGATAAATCTTGGCCCAGATATGATCCTGCTCCACACACCACCTCGAGTAAATCTTAGCAGCCAATGCCAGCCCAGAACAAGTCGACTGTCGCAATCCAAGACCCCCAAACTACCTCGGGCTACACACAATATCCCACTTTAATAGGCTCCACTTAGAAGAGGACAAGCTGATGCAGGGCACTTTCACAATTTTGGCTTGTTTTGCATTATAATTAGAGTCTAGGTGTGGTTAAGAGAATTTTCATAATGTAATAAGGTCAAAAATGACCATGAACATGATGTAAGTGATGGTTTTAGAAGTCCTAGGTGTGTAGGGTCTTGTTTGAGTCATAATTTTATAATTTTGTTAATGTTTATATTGTGCACTTTTTGAAAAATCATGTGGAAGATAGAATTTGAACGGTCACCACTTCAAATTTTAGTTGTGAACCATTAATAGATGGTTAAAAGATGTTTAAAAAGCCTGAAAATCATTCGAGGTTGTTGGTTGGAGAAAGTTTTGAAGGAAATAAAAGCATATTGCTATGTTTCATATTTTTTCTATGTTTTTGTATATATATTGAGTTTGTATGAACCCGTGCAGTCAGCAACTCATGTAAAATTCACATCACTGGATAGAGAATCATGTTAGCTTTCGTTTGAATCCTTTTAGGAAGGTTTTCATCCAAAAATAAGGGAGAACAAAACAAAACTCTATAAGTTGCTTATTGGCTAGGGTTTCTAAGGGTTTTGATAGAAAATGAAGTTTTAAAGGCCATTCCACCGTACTGTAGTCGAATAATCTGGTGGAATGGGCCTGTTAGATGTTAGGGTAGGTGTTTTTGTGTTTGTTAGGCAGGGTGGTGTGGAAAATGGTGTCTAGCACGTGCACAATGTCTAGAAAATTGATTCTCAAGGCATGAAACCACTGGTTATTGAGTGGGACAGTGAGAAATTGGATTATTCAAAGGAAAAAATTGTTGGAATTGGTGATTTTGTGACAGGTATGAAGTGTGGATGCAAGTTTTAAGGCCAGTAGAGAGAGGTTTAGTAGTCCTCCTTTGGAAAAGAGGCCTAACTAGGCCATAGAGTAGCGTTGAAGAGCAGATTGGATTATGTCAATCCAAAGCAACCCTATCAGAGGGTTTGATATGTTGAAAGAAAAGTTGATGGGTCCCTGAAATGATGAGCATCAGGAGTTGATAAGTGGTTTAGAGGGAGATATAGTTGGATAAGTGTGTCCAGAGGCCTAATTGTGAATAGGCAAGGTTGTAATGGGAAATAACCCTTCAAAAGGTGATTGTGGTTTGTAATTTAGTTGGAATCAGTGTGTTTGAGTCCATTACCACTCTGTCTTGCATCAAGTGGTATCAGAGCTTAGGCTCAAGATCCATTGGCAAAGGACTTTAGAGTTTTCAAGATGAAAGGTGCAAAGAACCATACAAAATGCCTCCAAAGATGGGTAGCACAGTAGTTGCTAAGGATATTAGAGCCCTAAGAGAAAGAATGGAAGCACTAGAGAATAATGATAAGAGAGGTAAGGGCACTATTGAGGTGAGTGACGCTGAAGATGAGGGTGAAGAGGAAAACCCTCAAGAAAAACCCCAGGAGGAGTTGGGGCCTAAAGAGAAGAAGTTCTTGCGGGTGCTTAAGGCTGCAAAAGGTGAGGCTCAGGAGGTGAAGATAGAAATTCCAACGTATGGGGGAAAGATGGATGGAGAAGAAGTCATAGAGTGGATTTATGCTCTAGATAATTATTTTGAGTATAGGGAGATACCTGAAGACGAGAAGATTAAATTTGCTAAGACCAAACTGAAGGAACCAGCTTTAACCTGGTGGGAACTACATTCAAGAAGAGAGGATAAAGAAGTACAAGCCCAAGATTACTTCTTGGGACCAGATGGTGCAGAAGATAAAGAGCCAATTCTTACATGCTGATTATGAAATACAAATTTATAGAAGGTTGCAAAGTTTGAAACAAAAAGAGATGGATGTAGATGCTTATACTGAAGAATTTCATAAATTGACCATAAAGTCAAGGCACATGGAGAATGGGAAAGAAAAAGTGGCCAGATATTTGAATGAATTAAGGGTTGCAATTCAAGAAGAAATCAATTTAATCACTCCTAGGTCAGTAGAGGAGTGTTTCCAAATGACTACAAAGGCTGAGGAGAAGATAAAGAAGAGGTTAGAAAATCAATCTAGGGGCAGAGGTAAGAGTTTCAGGGGTAGAGGTAACCCCAGAGGAAGAGGTTTTCAAAAGACACCAAATAAACAAGGCACTACTCAAGAGTCAAGTGGAGAAACAAGGGGAACTTTTAGAGGAAGAAGGTCAGGAGGTAGGGGCAGATTTAATGGATTAGCAAGAGGCTCTAACACTTTTTCAGGCAAGTGTTTTGATTGTAATCAGTATGGACACCCTGCATGGAAGTGTCCAAATAAAAAAGGCACAAGCTATCAAAGTGGGGAAAGAAGGACTCAGCTTGTTCATGAAGAAGAGGCAGAAAGTGTGGGCTCATGTGTAGGTCCTTCAACTCTCTGTGCCAAACCAAAATTAGGGGAGTCTTTGATGATTAGGACACTGATTAAAGTGCCAACTTCAAAGGAGCCACCTCAAAGGAAAGCTTTGTTTAGGACAACTTGCAAGGTCCAAGGAAAGGTATGTAAGGTCATAATTGACTTTGGCTCCACAGACAACATAGTATCTGTAGAAATAGTAGAGAAACTCAAATTGAAAAGAATACCCCACTCCAATACATACAAGATTTCATGGTTAAACAAGGGGTAGCAGGTTCTTTTCAATGAGCAGGCCTATGTAGAATTCTCAATAGGGCCTTATAAAGATATAATACTCTTTGATATTGTGCCCATGGATGTGTTCCACCTACTTCTTGGTAGGCCTTGGCAATATGACTGGAAGGCACAACATGATGGCTTCAAGAATGAATATCAAATTGAAAAAGATGGTGTGAAGATCATATTAGAACCTCTACAAGAGGATGAGAATACAATCTATGAAGGACCTAGTTTAATGATTGTGAAGGAGAAAGTGTTCCTAAAGGTTTTGGAGGAAGAGAAGGTTGGTTTTTCCATTGTTGGGAAGCCAATTACTGAGGTAGCAGTAGATGACAAAGAAGAATAAGTTCCAAAAGAGGTCCAAACTTGCTTGACAGATATGAGAACATTGTGGTTAAGGAATTTCCAAGTTCATTGCCTCCAATCTATGATGTAAGTCATCATATTGACCTAATCCCTGGTGCAAGCCTTCCCAATAAGGCAACATATAAAATGACACCTCAACAAAATGAGGAAATCAAAAGGCAGGTGCAAGAGCTACTAGACAAGGGTTTGGTAAGAAAGAGCCTCAATCCATGTGTTGTGCCAACTCTTTTGGCACCCAAAAAGGATGGTGAATGGAGAATTTGCATAAATTCAAGAGCTATTAACAAGATAACCATTAAGTATAGGTTTCCTATACCCCGAATGGAGGACCTCATGGATAGTTTGACAGGGGAAAACTACTTTTCCAAATAGACTTAAAAAGTGGCTACCACCAGATAAGGATCAGAGAGGGTGATGAGTGGAAGACGGCTTTCAAGACTAATGAGGGCCTTTATGAATGGTTGGTGATGCCCTTTGGGCTATCTATTGCTCCTAGCACATTCACGAGACCCATGAATGAGGTTCTAAAGGATTTCATTAACAAGTTTATAGTGGTGTATTTAGATGATATCTTGGTATTTAGCAAGACAAGAGAGGACCATTTGAACCACTTGGACAAAGTTTTGGGGAAGCTACATGAAGAAAATCTCATGATTAACCTCAAGAAATGTGAATGGATGAAGCAAGAACTTGTGTACTTGAGTTTTTTTATTTCAGGAGGAAACTTGAAGATGGATCCAAAGAAAGTTGAGGCCATTCTCAACTGGCCTACACCTAAAATAGTTGGGGAAGTCAAAAGCTTCCATGGTCTAGCAAGCTTCTACCGGAAGTTTATTAGAGGATTCAGTCACACTGTGGCACCTATGATAGACACCATCAAAGGGGAGAAGAGAAGCAAATTTTAGTGGACAAAGGAGGTTGATCAAAGCTTTGAGTACCTCAAGCAAAAGGTAGCACAACAACCAATCCTTACACTGCCTGATTTTACTAAGGTATTTACAATAGAATGTGATGCTAGCAACTTGGCCATAGGGACAGTATTAAGTCAGGAGGGGAAACCCATTGCATTTTTTAGTGAAAAATTGAATGAGACAAAGAAAAAATATTCATCATATGACTTAGAAATGTATGCTATGGTGCAAGCACTTAAAAAATGGATGCACTATCTGTTACCTAAGGAATTTGTGGTGTTCACAGAGAATCATGCATTGAGTTTTATGAACATTTAAGAGAAATTAAGCCACAGGCCCATGAAATGGGTGGAATATTTGTAGGCTTACACATTTACCATAAAACATAAGAAGGGACAAGCCAACAAAGTGGTAGATGCTCTGAGTGGGAGGGCAGTGCTAGTGCAAGAGGTGCAGCTCCAAAGTGTGGGTGTAGACTCACTAAGAGGTATGTAAAAATCTGATCAAGACTTCCATGATATATTTTATGTTTGTGAATAGTCCCAAGGATCATTTCATAAGGAGTATGATGATTATGTATTGCAAGATGGGCTACTCTTCAAGGGGGCTCAATTATGTATACCTAGGTGCTCCATGAGGGAGAATTTGGTTTGGGAGAAGCATAGTGGGATCCTAGGAGGGAATTTTGGTTATGACAAAACTTTAGATCAGATTAGAAGATTTTATTACTGGCCTAAGATGCATTTGGATGTGAAAAACTATGTAGAATGGTGTTTCATATGCCAAAGAGCTAAAGGGACAAGCTCCAATGATGGTTTATATCAGCCTTTTCCCATACCAAGCAGACCATGGGAAGCAATAAGTATGGATTTTGTCTTGGGTCTGCCAAAAACTTCAAGAGGATATGACAGTGTGTATGTGGTGGTAGATAGGTTTAGCAAAATGGCAAACTTCATTGCATGCAAATCAACTAATGATGCCTCCCACATTGTAAGTTTTTTCTTTAGGAGATAGTGAGAATACATGGGTTGCCATTGTCAATAGTGTCTGACAGAGATGCAAAATTCATTGGCCATTTTTGGAGAACATTATGGAGAAAGTTGGGAAGTAACTTAACCTTCAGTTCTTCCTACCATCCTCAGACTAATGGGAAAACCGAGTTTGTTAATAGATCATTGGGAAATCTACTGAGATGTTTAACTAAGGAACACAATTAGTCATGGGATTTGATCTTGCCATAGGTAGAGTATGCCTATAATGACTCAATCAATCAGACTATTGGTAGAATTCCATTTGAGGTTTTCTATGGAATGCATCCAAGGGGTGTTTGCGAGTTAAGGGACTTGAGTGGAATGAACAAAAGGAGTGCTCAAGGAGAGGATTTTTTGTGGCTATGCATGACATACATAAGTAGGTCAAATAGACACTTCAGAAGAATGTGAACAAGTATAAAGAGAAGGCAGACTTGAAGAGAAGGGATGTCTAATTCAAAGTGGGGGATTTAGTGTGGGCACATCTGAGAAAGGAGAGACTACCTAAGGGAAAGTATACAAATTTGACGATGGAGAAAATAGGACCCTACAAGGTGGTCCACAAGTATGGAAACAATGCTTATGAGATTGAACTCCCACAAGGAGTTTCCATCTCACGAATTTTTAATGTGACTGACCTATATCCCTTCAAGGGATCTATTTTTGCAGGTAAAGAAGCAGGTGAACCTGTGGATGAGGGAGACTGGATCAAAGATCTTCCACCCACTCAACCAATGAAGCTTGAAGCTATCTTAGATTCAAGGGAGGTGAAAAGAACAAGGAGGAAGATATATAAAGAGCACTTGGTCAAGTGGCATGGATTACTTGAAGAAGATGCAACTTGGATGTCTGAAGAAGACATTGCTTAGCATGGAGTCACTATTGAAGACCTCATTTCATCAGGAGGATGAAATCCTTTCCTCCCCTAGTGTATGGTGTAGGGCACCCTCACAATTTTGGCTTGTTTTTCATTATAATTGGAGTCTAGGTGTGGTTAAGAGAATTTTCATAATGTAATAAGGTCAAAAATTACCATGAACATGATGTAAGTGATGGTTTTAGAAGTCCTAGATGTGTAGGGTCTTGTTTGAGTCATAATTTTATAATTTTGTTAATGTTTATATTGTGCACTTTTTGAAAAATCATGTGGAAGATAGAAGTTGAACGGTCACCACTTCAAATTTCAATTGTGAACCATTAATAGATGGTTAAAAGATGTTTAAAAAGCCTGAAAATCATTTGAGGTTGTTGGTTGGAGAAATTTTTGAAGGAAATAAAAGCATATTGCTTTGTTTCATAGTCTTTTTTCCTATGTTTTTGTATATATATTGAATCTGTGCAAACCCGTACAGTCAACAACTCATGTAAAATTCACATCACTAAATAAAGAATCATGTTAGCTTTCGTCTGAATCCTTTTAGGAAGGTTTTCATCCAGAAATAAGGGAGAACAAAACAAAACTCTATAAGTTGCTTATTGGCTAGGGTTTCTAAGGGTTTTGATAGAAAAGGAAGTTTTAAAGGCCATTCCACTGTATTGTAGTCAAATAATCTAGTGGAATGGGCCTGTTACATGTTAGGGTAGGTGTTTTTATGTTTGTTAGGTAGGGTGGTGTGGAAAATGGTGGTCTAGCACATGCACAATGTCTGGAAAATTGATTCTCAAGGCATGAAATCACTGGTTATTGAGTGGGACGATGAGAAATTGGATTGTTCAAAGGAAACAAATGCTGGAATTGGTGATTTTATGATGGGTATGAAGTGCGGATGAAATTTTTAAGGCTAGTAGAGAGAGATTTAGCAGTCCTCCTTTGGAAAAGAGGCCTAACTAGGCCATAGAGCAGCTTTGAAGAGCATATCGGGTTATGTCAGCCCAAAGCAACCCTATCAGAGGGTTTGATATGTTGAAAGACAAGATGAGCATCAGGAGTTGATAAGTGGTTTAGAGGGAGATATAGTTGGATAAGTGTGTCCAGAGGCCTAATTGTGAATAGGCAAGGTTGTAATGGGAAAGAACCCTTCAAAAGGTGATTGTGGTTTGTAATTCAGTTGGAATCAATGTGTTGGAGTCCATTACCGCTATGTCTTGCATCACAAGCTACCCACCCATAAGAATTGTCTATCCAGAGAATCCAAATCCTTCACAAACCCAAATGGATCCACCTAAAGCATGCACCTATAAATAGGAAGATCTTGCACCACAGACTTTAGCAACTAAACACGGCCAACAAAGGACAACCATCGATGGGTCGAATGATTAACCTTCGCACAAAAATTGTCCAAAATATTCTACCATGATTCTCTAGGAAGTCTACCAACATAGATAGGAATACCAAGATAAGTTAAGGGAAGAGAACCAATCTGAATCCTCAAGATACGAGAAATCCTTTGTTGAATAAGCCTCAGAGTATTGAAGAATAAAATGGAAGATTTATCTTCATTAATCCTTTGACCAGAAGCAACAAGATAGATATCCAAATCCTTGTGCAAGTTCATAGCTTCTTTGATCTTAGTGTTGCCCGATTTTCACCTACAGGCTCAAATAGGCAGGGGTCTATTTTCAAGTGTTCATAATGGCCAAATGGATTAACTTTTTCCTCAAGTCACCAACACATCTCAGTCGCTGTGAAGTTTTATATCTCCCTCCGCATGGGAAATGGTCTCACCGACAGTTGTTCAAGGTTGGAATCGGGATAGGAATTTGCGCTCGGGGAGATGTCTTGCCGATCGAAAGGGTCTCGCCGAATGGATATTTGGAATCGGTAAGACTCTTGGCCGCGGGGTTTGAGTTCGGCATGATGTCTCACCAAAAGATGAGCTCTCGCTGAAGGGATCTGTGTTCGGGGAGAGGTCCTGTCGACGGAGCGAGGTCTCGACGAAATGAAATAGCCTCAATGAAAGGTCTTGTCGACCCAATGGTGTCTTGCCGAGGGAGTTAGCGTCGGTGTAATGTTTTGAGCTCGGCATGATATCTCGCCGACCGGGTGAAGTCTCGCCGACAGGTTGTGGCTTCGGTGTAATGTCCCACCGAAGGTCGTTGGTCTCACCGAAGAAATAGGAGCTCGGGGAGAGGTCTTGTCGACCCGATGGTGTCTTGCCGAGATATTTTTCCTTTGGCATGAAGTCTGGCCAAATGGGGAAATTCTTGCCGACAAAAGGGTGCCTTCGGTATAATATTTTGAGTTCGGGGAGAAGTCTCCCCAACCCGATGGTATCTCGCCGACCGTTGTGCACAAGTGGTATGAGCTCGCCAAAATGTTTTGAGCTAGGCAAGATGTCTCACCGATGCTTGTTTGTCTCGCCAAAGGTTATGCCTTCGATGTGACCTCCGACCGACAAGTGGTGGTCTCGCTGAAAGAAGTTGAGCTCGGCATGATATCTCACCGATAATGGAAGTCTCGCCGAAGGGTGGGGGCTTCGGTATAATCTCTCATCGACTGAGGGGAGTCTTGCCGATAGCGATCAACTTTCCCATGGATAAGGATATCGGTAGGACTCTTAGTGTTTGCTATGACCTCCTGCCGACTGAAAGATGTCTTGCCAGATTCAGATGTCTTGCCAACAGGAACACAGTGGTATAACTCTTAGGGGCTCGCTATGATGTCTGGCTGATAGCGATTGTCTTGGCGACCACTGTGGATGTCGATATGACTCTGGCCACTCGCTATGAGGTCTTGTCGACCATCGCGTGTTATGCTAATAACCATCTTGTGGGGTATACTCGCATCGGGGAGACATGATTAGTGTCTCACCGACAGTGATTTTGTTTGAAGGACCTCTGACCACCCGGGAATCTTACGTGGAGTGTGTTCGCCCAATCAGAGAGAACTAAAGGCGAACCATTGTCCATTTGACTAATTGACTACCCCTGAAAAGAAGATCAACAGAATGTAAGCAACATGGATCTGCTCTGAGATTAAAAGGAATGGAGCAGCTCGGTGAAGCAATGGTATGGAGATCTAATGGGAAAATCTGATGTTGTTTCCAGAAGAGGTCAACTTGTGGAAGGGTCTAGAACAGGAGAAGAACATAAAGGATGAGACCGCAAGGATAGCTAGGATGTCGACTGGTAGGAGTGGATCGACATTTATGATAGCTCTCAGAAACATTCAAAGCAGCTCTGATGGAAGTTCGAGGGTGGACACAGGGGCCATAAGTTAATGAGATTGTTGCAAAAGATCAAGGAGGCCATTCCTGGAGTGACCCTTCACCGACATGGACAGCAAGGATACACGTTTAATGCAGCATTAACTTCATTAAAAAATATTTTGGAGGCTGATATTTTTGTAAGCCCTAGGGGCTAGGACTTTTGTATATATGGCTTTTTTGCCTCTTTGTAAAGGAGTTCTGATTATGCATTCTGGAGAGTTAGTGATTTTTCTTAAATCCTTTCTCAGCCAATGTATGCTTTGTAACTCATTTGGATTTTGGAATATGAAATATAGAGATTACCTTGGAAACCAGTGTTAGTATTCATACTACTTTCATTTTGTCTTTTAGATTATGCAAGTTTTGAACTGTGCTTTTTCTAAGTCTGCATTTGAACTTTAAAGTCGTGAAATTCATCTTTCCTTCTTAAAATACATATGCAGATTAATCCTTTTCAATAATGATGCATAAGTTCACAAAGTTTATGTTGAGTAAATGAGATAGCTACCATTAGTTTTCTAGTGTATGTTCATCTTGTTTTCATTTCATGATTTTTGTCAGTTCGGTGTATCACCATAGGGATTAGTTTCTACCATTTTTGTTTTGCTTTAGTAACCTCCTCCCTTTACTTTACAAAAATCAGTAATATAGGTGATACAGCCAGCATAGGAAGCCGACCTTTTTCTGGAGGTCTGATCTTGTATAAATTTTATACTTTTAAGGTCATTCCCATGTTACACTAGATTGTTGAATTTTACATTCAACAGGGTGCAAAATCCAAGTGTTAACAATTCTGGCATGCCCATCAAGGTAGTATCATCCAAAAATTGTAGGTGGGATTGAGGAGGTAAACCATTTCTCCACCCCCATCCCTGGATAAGACCCAACTCCACATTACATTTCACCAATCTCCCCAGGCCTTTAGCAAGAAGGATAAATAAATAAGGAGAGAGATGATCCCCTTGACGAAGGCCTCTAGAAGCACTAAACAGAGAAGAAGGCTCACCATTTATTAGCACCGAGAAAGAAGTGGAAATAACACAGCACATAACCCACTGGATCCATTCCTCAATAAAACCAAAAGCAAGAAGAAGTTTTTGCAAGAAGGACCACTTCACTCTATCATAGTTCTTTGCCATATCTAGCTTGATGAACATAGCCTTTTCTTTTGAGGATTCCATAGAATGAATGGTTTCAGTAGCAATGACCATCCCATCCAAAAAAAATTGATCCTCCACAAAACCACTATATTCCTCAAAGATAATCCCTCTAAGCCATCGCTTCAGCCTTTCAACAATCAACTTGGAAATAATTTTATACGCCACATTACAAAGGGAGATAGGTCAAAATTGACTCAGACGATCCACCCCCTCACATTTGGGAATGAGAGTAAGGAATTTAGAGTTCAAATCCCTCAGCATCTACTTATTCCTTTGAGACTCCTGAACCACCTCCAAAAGGTCTAGCTTAATGATATCCCAAAATTCTTGATAAAATTCAATCAAAAAGTCATCAGGGCCCGAGACTTTCCCTTTCTTCATCTAGAAAATAGTAGCCTCCAATTCTTCTAGCGATATGTTTCCCAAAAGATGCTCATTCATCTCCCCAATAACCAAAGAGGGGATACAAGATAAAACTTGATTTTCTTCCACCAAACTATCCTGAGAATCCTCTCTAAATAAAGAAGCAAAGAACTATGAAGCTTCTCTAGACATATCCTGCAAAGAAGATAAATGCTCACCCTTGTCATTCACAAGAATAGTCATATAATTACCATGACTCCTGGCCTTCACCAAGTTGAAGAGGAAAGTAGTGTTTTTGTCTCCCTCTTGTAACCACTCCACTCAAGCCTTTTGTTTCCAACAAAAATCCTTGCACAGCTCAGACTCTTCCAAAGCTTTCAGAGCTCTAGCCTCCTCCCTGAGTAAATCCTCAGAAAAACCAAACTCCCTTATCTCCCGAGTGATGACATCCAAGTCAATTTGAGTAGCAACTTTAGCATGAAAAATATTTCCAAAGCACTGCCTATTCCACCTTTTGAGTTGATATTTTACATATTACAACAATTTAGAAAAATAATACATAACAGTGCCATAAGCAGGTCTTCCCCTTCGCCACCATTCAGCCACATGCTCCTGCAAAGATGGATCTCTTAACCACATAAGATGGAACTTGAAAGAGGGGGACCGAGCAACATGAACCGAAGTAGCAAATAACTTAATAGGCCAATGATCTGAGCCCCTCCAATCCAAAATCTCAGAGCAAGTAGACCACAATCCTCCAACCCAGAAAAAGGAAACCAAGAAATGGTCAAGTCTCTTAGCAATATAGTTCACTCCCAATCTCCTATTATTCCAAGTAAACTGACCATTATGGGGCTTGATGTCAACTAGATTCAATGCAAATATATTATCCTGAAGAAGGAAAGCAGAGGGATCCAATCTCACAATACCACCCTTCTTCTCATCCAACTTAGTAATGGCATTGAAATCACCCGCAATAATCTAAGGGAAAAAAGGAGCAAGGCTTCGAATGAAATTAATATGAGACCACAATATCTGCTTACCCGAAAAATCAGTAGGGGCATAGATGTTTGAACGAAGAATAGTTTCTCCTGACTCTAGATTTGAAGCAACCACAGAGATGGAAGACTTGGAGGACATCCACCAAAGAGGATGAATCTTCAATGGGTTCCAAATGCAAGCCACACCCCCAACATTCCCATGAGCCCCAATACACTGGAAATCACCTCACCCCCATAGCTTAGGCAACAAACCGATCATACCTTCCACAGTTAACTTAGTCTCTTGTAAAAAAAGAACATCAAGAGAATGAGTTCTCACCAAATCACGAACAACTTTTTGTCAAGGGCCATTGTTCAAGCCCCTTACATTCCAAGAAAGGACGATCATTTTAGAGGGTTAGAAAAATGGGAATCTAGGCTCTTAACAGATCCAAACTCCACCAAAGTCTCCCCCATCAACTTTATTTTTTCCAAATCTTTCTTTTTCCCAACTTTAGAAGACTTCTTAGCAACCCCTTTTATTAGGTCTTTCTGAAGAATTCCCAATGAAGGAGAAGCCTTGCTGCCTTTTATCGAATCAGACCCCACTTTCACCTATCGAGTAGAAATATCTCCCTTCCCCAACTTTGTATCCACAAGAGTCTCAGACCTTCCATGAACCACCAAACTATGATCTATTTCTATTTGCAAAGCCCCAGTCTCCTGAGAAGTCTGGTTGTATTTTGGAATAATTCCTTCCTAAAACCCTTCTGAAACACCCTAATCCAAAAACATCAATCCCCGATTCACTTCCTATTGACTAAGATCATCCATAACCTCAAATCTATTGAAGGTATCTCCTTCCTTACGCTCCTTCAAATTCTTCTTTTGACCTCGGTTCCTATTATGATCCTTGATAGGAATAAAACCCTCCACGCCAATAGCCTCACCAGGAACTAGATCCTTTCCTTTATCCACCTTAGGAGGATTGCAAGGAGGCTGAGCAGTCTGAGGCCTAGAAGAATTAGACTTCGGGCATCTCCTCTATAGATGGCCATATTCATGACAGAGATGGCAACGAAAGGGCAAGGTCTCATAATCCAGTTGTTGCACCCAAGAATATGCACCCGCACAAATTTCCAAAGAATTTGGAAGAGGGTTATTTAAATCCATTTCAACACAAATGCAAGCAAAATTCATTACCTTTCTATCCTTATTTTGTTGAGAGGGACCCACCGGTTTCCCCAACAGTGAAGCAACTCAATGCAAGATGTCATTGTACAAATATTTAACTAGAAATCTAGGGAGACGAACCCACACAGAAACTCAATTCGGAAGCACCTCCGAAGGATCAAAAATCACATGTCAGGGTTTAATAAATAAACCAAATTGGTTGTGGAAATAAGGCCCACCTTCAAACACTCTATTGTGATCTGCCATGCAATTAAATGTCACCATGAAATAACTATTTTCTAACAACATTATTTCCATCTCACCCTCCAAGGACTAGGTACAATGAGCCCACGACTCCAGAAATTCAAGTGAAACCCTCATTCCCAAAAATTTGTAGAGCAAAGCATGCTTTGAGTAATACTTAATACCTCTACAATTGATTTTGTTTGAATCATTAGCACCGGCCTTTCTTTGCATCGCTCCAGGAAGCCATTGATTTTTGGAATTTGAGGTCCTCCAAACGGAGCAAACCCTCCAACCCCCAAGTCATTATTAAACAAACTATTCTCAACCACTGTCATCGCATAAGGAGGTGATTTCATTCCAAAAGCAACACAAAAGTCTAGAGAGGGTGTATATTTGGATGTTTCACCAGTATTCATGGCCACAAAAACCCAAAAGCCTTCGAATAAAAGAGGAAAAAGGCTACATTTGTAGCCAAACCAAAAAGAGATGGCATGAAATCCACCTCAAACCCCACCGCCACTGAAGAAAGAACGAAGCAAAGAGAAAGAAGCTCACTGAAAGAGAAGCCCCGACGCTACACTCTCAGGCACCAAGAACTCCCCACCATACAAAATCAAGCCTCGCAGCCATTAGATCGCCCCCCAAATAGGAAAAAAGCATCACACAACATCCAAAAACCTTTGATCCATGCCACCCCTATGCATGCATAGACGAAAGCCAACATGCAGGTTGTGGTTTACCAGCCACGGGCCTACAACATCTCCTCTCCCACGCTCGAATTCATCCTCCAAGTCACACAGAATACCTTCATTCAAGGAGTTTCGTTGGAAATGGAAGCCATGTGTCTTGTTCTTTATTATGATGTATTCAATAAAAAAAATGCAGTACTACCTCAGAGATAAGAATTTACACGCTCTTAGGAAATAATATGCTATTATCATTGTTAGAATATTAATCTTTGCTTGGTAAAGGTTATTATTTAATTGTAATTATTTATTTGTAGCCACCTCCTTAAGAGGATTTTGACAACTTGCACACACATAGATGAATGGTGGCATTCATTGAGTTGGGAGTTACTTTCTAATTCTAACTCCTCTTCTCACCTCTATATATTGAGGTGCCTCTCCTCTCATTCTTCATTCAAGCAAGCAAGCTTAAGGCTTAAGTGCTCTCTCTCTCTCTTTGTATCATTCATAATATTTAGGGTTTTTTCTTGTTTTTTCCCCTAATCAAATTCTTGTGTCTCCTTTGCATTTGGTGGTGCTTGGTTTGGCTACTTTTTCTTTGGTAATATTTTTCCTTCAAACAATGCTCATTGATTAGTTATTTCCTTTGCTCAATTTATTTTTCCTTTCATGGTATTAGAGCTTGGTATTACTAATCATTTGTGAGCTACTTGTTGAAGGTTTACCAAGTTTTAAAGGAACGCCATTGGAAGCACTCTAAGAGGGGAGGAGAAGAGCCAAAAGTTTAATCTTGCTTCTTGTCTAATATTTTTTTTCTCTAACCCTTGTGCAAGTTTTTTTAATCTAAAATATTTCTAAGTATTTTTTGTTTTCAAATTTCAAAGCTATATAAGTTGCATGCATATCTAATTTTTTACAATTTTTTTAGAAACCCTCAAATAAAGAATTATATTTCATTTTTTATAAAAAATTATTAGTTTTGTACAAATCTGCAAAATAAATTATTTTTCTTTCAAAATAAATCTCTTTTTTTTTACATATTAATATCAAATAAATATCTTTTTTCTTTTCAAAAATTAAAATCAATAATAAAAAAATCATTTTTCTTTCATTTAAGGATTCATCTTTTTTTTAAACAACCCTCCAAGCTTTTTCTAAAATCAATATTTAAAAAGTTTCCATAAATCTATAATATTTTAAAAATTACCTAAATTTTAAAAAAGTTTCCCACTGAATCTATAAACATTCTTTTTGTTTTTTCCTAAAAGCGTTTTTCTAAAAAAACCTTAACTCTAGGTTTCAAAATCTTTTGCCCGCCCATATTCTTTTTCCCCCGCCCATTTAAAAGTTAAGTTTTTGATTAAGGAACAAGCAGGTTTTGAAGGGACCCCGAAACCCTTAACAGTAAACAAGAGAAAGATACAACATCAAAAGGATCATGACAAAAAATAGACAGTTTCCATCAAATAAGAAAACAAGGAACCATCCCAAGGCAGCATAGCAAAAAACCAACAAAAATCCAACAAAAGTCCAGCCACTAGGCCAGATTCCTGAGGATATCCGCCGCCTCCTGCTCGAGTTTGTTCATATTTAAAGTATCTTTCTTAATCTCCTAAATGTTAACAAGATCTTGGTCAGCCTTCCTCTTCAAGTTCTCTTTGGTTCTTTTACTCGGCCCCACGCCTTCCACCTGGGTTTCCTCTTTCTCAACATCCACATACATAGCAGTCCTGACCTGATAGGCATTTTCCATATTATCAACCATCGTATTCATGGTCTTCGTGGTAGATTCTAAAATTTTGTGGCTCATTTCCAAAACCTTGTGGATAGAATCTTTTATGTTCTTCATCTTTTCCTCCATACCAAAAAGCTTGCCACCATGGTTACTCTTAAATTGCTCCAAATTCTCAATTGTTTTCTTGAGGCAATCCACCATGTATTTCTTTTCTTCCTCAGTCCATAAGTCGATGGCCTTATCTTTGTCTCTATTATTATTGTCATTATTTTCAGCCTTTTCTAGTTTACTGTGCATAGCCCTCTGATTCAATTTAAGTTCCTTAATCTCAAAAAACACCCATCTGATTAACCGAAATAAATCCACAGACCCATTACAAGCAATAGCAAGAATGTCATCAGGAAATTCACGTTCAGTTTTAAAGTAATGGTCATCCGCCTTTAGCTCACTGGGATAACGAGGCCTATCCTCTCTATCAGTGGCAAGGTAGCTGGAGTAATCTGATGAGGGGGTCGACTGCGAATCATCCTGATTAGTATTATAAGAGGGATCCTCTGAGACCTTTCTCTTACCCTTCTCCTGGGGAGAGACACTAGAATTACCTTTCCCCTCAATTGCAACCCTTCCCCTGGAAGAAGGGGTCTGGTGGGACAGAGTCAGCATAGCTTTGAAATGTTCATAGATTAACACAAGCAAACCCTCATGGAGAATAGAATGCCTAATGGGATTCTGACTATAGTTCTGAAGACTAGCATTCAAAGAGGTAGCAAGATAGAAAGCGAAAGAAACCCTAACCTAATGTCGGAAATGGTTGAGGAGCACGAAATGGTACCCAAATACCCTATTGTAACGACCATCTAGGGTAATGTATTCCATAAGCACTTTCAGCACCTTCCTCCAATGCGAGATGATCTTCATTGAATCGTAACTACTTTTGGTAGTCCTTCGCAGATCCTCCTTTTCCTTCTCTGTCTTTGGAATTTTTTGCACAGCCTGGTCGGAGAGTTTCATGTCCCTATAAAACTTGATGCCCTCAATGGAAAGCCCCATAACCTCAACAATTAATTGCTCATCAATAGCAACCTTTCTCCCAGACAAATTAATCTCGCCATCCTTCCATTCCTTGGCAGAAAACCTATTGATGTTCGGGTCCTAGCCATGAATTTTTTCAATATAATTAGTTATCTCGCCCTTCTCCAGCAACCCCCAAACCTTAGTGTTACTTCTTAGCCCCTCACAATCCGTCGGTTCCACCCTGCGACACTCACCACCCATGTTGGTAGAATTGCAGGCTTGTTCAGAAGACTCCAGAAAACCAATTAAGCTGGTAATCAAAATACCCAGAAAGCATGTGAAGCATAAAAAATTAGAATAGTAATTAATATTGTTGTGCTTTATCCAATGATGAAGAATTATTGAACAACAGTCCTAAGACTGCATGACAAGACACTCAACACCCATAATCATATGTTGGTAGGGGGAATTTGAACCTTCTCGTGAATTTGATCATACATTAATAAGGCAATGAAATCAGCCTCCAGCTTATCACTCCTTTGCCATATCACCTTGTCCTTTGCCTAAACTCCCTTATTGGCAAAAAATTTTGCCACCATGTTAATTTCCCTATATGCATGGGAAATAAAGCATTTATCAAACTTACTAATAATCCCCTTGGATAGATTAATCCAATTCTCTATAGTCCATGAGGGTTTTTGAAGGCCCTTAATACATTGTATGATATTGTTCGAGTCCCCTTCAAGCCACACATTTTTAAAGTTCAACTGACGAGCAAGATTCAAGACTTGAAATGCCCCCATGGCTTCAGCAATGTGGTTGGTTTGGGTACCCAAGGGGAGAGCCACCGCTGCAATAAAAAAGCCATTCTCATCCCTTATCACTCCCCCACACCCAGCTGGCCCAAGATTACCCTTGGTCACCCCATCAAAGTTGATTTTTACCCAACCAGGAGGAGGGAGGTTCCAATGGATTCCATCTCTAGGACCCTTAGTGGGTTTAAGAGGAGAAGAAATATCAACATTAATCTTTCAGGCATCAACAACTCTAAGCTCATAATCTCAGTATCTGACCTTTCCATTAGCCTTGATTTTGCTATTGAGCAAATTGAAATTCTCTCTCACAACTCTGATAATTTTACCAAAAATAATTTCCTCCGAAAGAACCGAATCCCAAAAGATTCTATTGTTACACTCTTTCCAAATGCCCCATGCGAGGTGAGGAAAAATGTATCTCCAAAGTAGATTCAGCACTTGATTGCTAGAAGGAGCCTTCCACTGGCTATAAAAGTCCAAGATAGACCCAGTAAAAACCCAGCTGAGATCCCACAATTGCAAAATCCTACACCAGATGTCATAGGAAAAAGGATAGAGGAGAAAGAGATGTGAAGTTGTCTTAGCCTCTGCATAGAAAAGATAACATCTGTTAGGAAAAGAGAAGCCATGCTTACATAGATCGTCATTAGTTAACAATTTATTCTGAAGAAGGATCCACGCAAAGATGTTGACTTTAGGTATAAGGTTGTGCACCCATGCCTTCACCCACATAGGAGAAGGGGAAGAATGATAACATGAGGCCACCATCAAAGAAATATAATAGATCCCTGAGGAGGACAACTTCTAGACCAAAGAATCCTCTTGGCCCCGCGAACTAAGCACAACAGAGTTAAGGAGAGACTACAGGGGGAGAGGGCCCAGACTAATAGTAGAGATACCAACCCACTGATCATTCCTCCAATAGTCTCCAACAAAGGTACCACATATGGCTTTGCACTCCTCCATATGATTCCTAAAGATAGGAATACTAGAAAGAGGTTCATTCCTGATCCACTGGTCTTCCCAAAACATGATTTTTCTACCATCTCCAAGTTTCCAAATCACACCTTTACCAACAAGATCCCTAGCCTTAATGAAATTATTCCAAAGGGTTGAACCAAGAGGGAGATTCTGAGAACTAAGAAAATCTTTGATGGAGTCAACTCCCTGCAAATATTTTATGTGCCAGATAGCATTCCATTCATGGGAATCAGCAAAGGTTCTCCAAATCTGTTTTACCAAGAGAGATTTATTAAAAAATCTAATGATCCTTGGACCAAGATCCCCATACTTTTTGGGTTTGCACACATTCTCCCAAGCAACCAGCGGAATCCTCTTCTTCTCTTCAACCCCAAACCAAAGGAAACATTTTTGAATCTTTTCAATAATTTCAGCAAACTTGGAAGGAATCTTAAACAAACTTAGAGCATAAATAGGAAAATTCTGAAGTGAAGCCTTTAGCAACATAACTTTACCAGCTTGACTAAGAAGGGCCCCTTTCCAACCAGCCAACTTTCGATTAAACCTATCCACAAGAGAAATCCAAAAAGATTATGGAGGTTTGGTTCCCAGAGGAAGCCCCAAGTAAATGGAAGGAAGAGTATTAACAACACAGCCTAATATGTCTGCAATCTTCCTTTGCCTAAGTTCTGGGGTGTTGAAAAAGAAAAGAGAACTTTTCGTCCTGTTAATTTTTTGCCCTGAAGCTTCCTCATAAAGCACAAGGGAACTTTTCAGAGTTCTAGCTTCTCCAATTGTTGAGCTTCCCATAAGAATGGTGTCATCAACGAATTGGTGATGCGAATAGGCAAGATTAGCCTAAGACGGTTTTAACCCTTTCAGACTCCCTTCCATTAGTTTTTTGTGCAAAAGCCTTCCCAGAATTTCCACCATCAGGGTAAAGAGAATAGGAGAAATAGGATCTCCTTGTCTCACACCTCTAGAGACTTTGAAAAAATGGGAAGGAGATCCATTGATAATGACAATAGTGCTGGTAGTTGAAATCATTTCCCATATCAGCTGCAGAAATCTCTCTGAAAACCCAAAAGCTTTTAAAACTTTCATCAAGAACTCCCAGTCCACCCTATCATAGGCCTTAGACATATCTAACTTAAGTAAAAAAACCTTGGTTTTTTGAGACTTCTAAAGAATGGATATTCTCATGAACCGTAATGATGGAATCCAAGATTTGTCTACCAGGGAAAAAGCCATTCTGCTGAGGAGAAATCAACAGTGGGAGAACCCCAAGAAGCCTAGTGGTAACCACTTTAGAAATTATTTTGTAAAAGGAGTTGCATAAGCTAATTGAGCGGAAGAAATCAAAAGCATCAGCACTAGGGAACTTGGGGATAAGAACAATAAACGTAGCATTAAGCTCTTTCAACAATTTCCTGGATCCAAAAAACTCTTTAACAACATTAACCACATCATTAGCAACAATCTCCCAAAAGACTTGGAAAAAGAACCTAGGGAACCCATTAGGACAAGGGACCTTATTACCTTCAAAATAAAAAACAGCCTTTCTAACCTCTTCCGGTGAAGGGATAGCAGTCAAAGATCTATTTTGATGCTCATTCAAAATGTTGGGGATAGCATCAATGAGGGTTTGTTTAGCATTCACATCCAACCTCTCTTCCGCAGATAAAAGGTTAGCAAAGAACTGGATGGCCTCATTCCTAATCTCATCCTCCTTTTCAATTTGGACACCATTCTTCAAAATATGAGTGATACGATTAGATGCCTTGTGTTTCATAGAAGTCATGTGGAAGAACCTGGTATTCTTATCCCCTAACAAAAGTCAAATCGATCTTGATCTTTGTTTCCAATATTCCTCTTTGTTTGATATAATATCATGATATTTTATGAGGATTTCATTTTTATCTTGTTAGGAAGTCTCCCATGTAACCATCTTTCTGAATTATATCCTGAATATCCTTTAAATCAGACTGAATAGCGGACTTAGTAGCAAAAATGTCCCCAAAAACTTCCTTATTCCAAATTCAAACGTTGGTTTTGACCTCGCTGAGCTTTTTAGCCACCTAAAACATAGCAGTACCACTAACCTTTATATTCCACCAATCTTGAATGCAATTAAAGATATTAGGATGAGACAACCACATTCTTTCAAATCTAAAAGGGAAGTTTCTCTTACCTGACATAGAGTCAGCCACAAAACTTATAGGGAAATGATCTGAGCCAATTCTGGAAAGAGCATTTAAAGAACATAAATAATCCTTCATCCAATTATCTGAAATTAAGGCCCTATCAAGCCGAACTTGGATAAAATCATTCCCAACCCTCCTGTTAGACCAAGTGTAGGTAGCCCCCTTAAGGTACACATCATGCAAACATTGGGAGTTGATAAAATCCATCAGGTCCAATTTACTATCCATCTGTATTTGAGAACCCCAATTTTTTTTGACACAAGCAGTGGAGTGTTAAAATCTCCCATAATGATCCAGTTCTCATTAGGGAAGCATAACCTAAAAGACTCGAGTCTTTTCCAAACACTCCTTCTTGCAGTTTTATTGTTGGGGGCATAGATATTAGATAGAATCCAGTTGAAATCATCTCTGATATGTGTGAATCTAGTAGCCACATGATTGGCATCTTCCCAAACCGGAGTACCATGAAGATGATCCTGATTCCAAAAAGTCACTAAACCTCTAGAATCTCCCTCCGAACTCCTACCCTGCACACCACAATTCTTGAAAATCTTAATCTTTTCCACTCTATCCTTAGGCATCTTGGACTCCTGAACAATTAAAATATCTGGTTTATGGTCCCTACCAAAATTGTGCAAAATATCTTGTTTCCTTTAAAATGTTAAGTTACTTTTAAAAAAAATCTTTTATTTTTTTCAAGTTTTTTAAAAAACATATGTAAGTTTTATTAATTTATAAAGTTTTATTTAAAAGTTTCTTTACTTACTAAAAATAATCTTTTTAATAGTTTTTTACTATAAAAGCTTTCAATCATTTAAACTTTTTATATATTGCTTTTTAAAAGATTAAATAATATTTTTTATTTTTTATTCAAATTTTATAATAGTTTTTTTAATCATTTAATTTCAACATTACAATTTGCTATAGTTTTTAAAGAAGTTTTTTTAAATTCAAGCAAAAGGGATATTTTTTATTTTATAAACAAATATTTCAAATAGTTATTATTTTTCATAAAGTTGTGATTTTTTTTACAATCATGTCTACTTTAATTCCTAAAATTAAGTTGATTTCTTCTAACTATCATTCTTGGAAAACGCATATCTCCTTTATTTTTTGTTTTAAACATCTTTTAGATGTTGCTACGAATCCCAAATTGGAACCTGATCCATCTACATCCAAAGATGATCAAGAAAAATGGAGGCTCAAAAATAAGGAAGCCCTTGGCCTCATGGGTATTTCCATGTCACCTAAACTATATGTTCATATTGGGACATGCACAAAAGCCTATGAAGCATGGGACAAACTCAAAACTATTTATGATAGTTTAAATGAATCTAGAAAAATTCAACTTCAAGATCAACTTGAAGATTTGAGGTATTCTGATTTCAAATCTATGGATGATTTTCTATTAAAATTTGATGCTTTGAATAGTCAATTGAATGGTTTAGGAGTAAAGTTAGAATATCTTAGATTAATTCATCTTATTCTTAAAAAATGTCTTCCTAGGAAATTTCAGCAATTTATTACTAATATTCATGCTCAATTAGCTATTCCTTCTTTAGCTACTCAATTAACTTATGATATTTTTCACAATTTATTAAGACAGGAAGAAGCTAAGTTAATTCAATTTGGTAATCTTAAATCTAATGAGCATGCCTTTTTGTCTAATCATAAACAAAATTTTAAGCCTCATTCTAAACAATATTATAATAACAAACCTCATTATAATAATGGCAATGATCTTAGGAATAATACTTCTTCTAAGAGACCTCATTACACTTATTGTAATAAGGATGGTCATTGGAAAAATACTTGTTTTAAGAAGCAAAATGAGAAAATCCTATGAAGCAAAATAATCAATGACAAAATAAGCTTGAGTTTCAAAATAATGCAAATCAATCTAGATGTGCTTTTACTTGTAGTTTTAATGTTTCTCAACCTCTTGAATGGGTTATTGATTCAGGTGCATCTCAACATGTTACTTCACATAAAGAAGTTTTTGAGTCTATGCAACCTGATATGTCTAATGTTCCTCTTGAACTTGTTAATAATCATACTTGTAAAGTAGAAGCAATTGGAGATGTGAATGTTCCTAATGGTAAATTGCATGATGTTTTATATGTTCCTGAATTAAAGAATAATTTGCTTTCAGTTGTTAAGCTTTGTCAAGATAATAAAATAGATTTTTACAAAGATGTGTGCTATGTTATTGATCCAAAACAAAACAAGGTCATTGCTAATGCTAAATTAAACAATGATAATTTATTCATATTTTATGAGTTTTCTCAATCTAGATGCTCTTTAATATCTACCATTGATTTTAATGTTTGGCATGAAAGACTTGGTCATATAAATGCTAACAATATTTCTTTAATGCAAAATCTTAATATGGTAGATGGATTGCCTAGTATTGTTCCATCTAAAATTATATGCACAGGATGCATGAGTGGTAAGATGCATAGGGATCCCTTTCCACATGGTCAATCATGGAGGGTAACTAATAAGTTGCACCTAGTTCATAGTGACCTTTTGGGACCCATGGAGAATAACTTCATCCAACGATCAAGGTATGCACTTACTTTTGCTGATGATTATTCTAGACTAACTTGGATCTATTTTCTTCATAGTAAGGATCAAGTTCTTGATATATTTTCTGAATTTCATAAATTTGTTGAAAGGAAATCTAGTTTTAAACTTAAAATTCTTAGAACTGATAATGGTAAAGAATATGTGAACAATGATTTTAATAGTTATTTGAAATCATTTGGTATTAAGCATGAGCTAACTCTTCCCTATACACCTCAACAAAATGGTGTAGCGGAAAGGAAGCATAGAACTATTGTTGAAATGACTAGATGAATGTTACATGCTAAAAATATGTCTTATAAATTTTGGGCAGAAGCTATGTTTTGTGCTACTTACATTATTAATAAGACTCCTACTAAAGCTTTAAATGATATAACTCTTGAAGAAGCTTGGTTGGGTAGGAAGCCCAATCTTAAGCATTTAATAATTTTTGGTTCAATTGCTTATGTTCACAAACCTAAACAAAAGAGGCAAAAATTAGATCCTAAATCTTCTTATCATATTTTTATTGGCTATGATGAACATTCTAAAGCTTATAGAGTTTATAATCCTCTTACTAACAAAGTTAAAGTTGCTAGAGATAAATGCATTGTTAAAAATGGTGTTCATGATTGTTCTAAAGTGCATGATATTGAATCGTCTCAAAATAAAGTTATTGTTGTGGAGGATAATCCTCAAGTTGAATATTCTTTAACCCTCCTAATGCATCTCTTACACATAGTGATAGTGCTGATGAAAATGTTGAAATCTCTCCTTATGATTCTTCTTCTAGTGATGATACTTCTACATCTAAAATCAAGCTTAAGGCTTAAGTGCTTTCTCTCTCTCTCTTTGTATCATTCTTAGGCATTTTTCCTCCATTCATAATATTGGGGTTTTTTCTTGTTTTTTCCCCTTATCAAATTCTTGTGTCTCTTTTGCATTTGGTAGTGCTTGGTTTAGCTACTCTCTCTTTGGTAACATTTTTCCTTCAAACAATTCTAATTGATTAGTTATTTCCTTTACTTAATTTATTTTTCCTTCCAATCATCAATACTGAGAGTAATATGAGGGAACCTAATAAACACATCAAGAGGGTAGATGTCAAGATATCTCAACCTGATAGAAAGGTTCCAAGAAAGCTATTGATTGCTAATGAAAAGTTGGATAAGTTGATGGGTTTAGTGAAATATTTGTCATACATGGTAGCAAGGAATGAGAAAGGGTTACCACTTCCAAATAACATAACTCATTTTAATGAGGGTCGACATTTACACAATAAACCTATTGGAAGGAAAAAGTAACAATTTCAAGCATTGTCGAGTAAATCCTATCACATCTTGTCACAAAGAGCTCGTGGAGCATAATATTCTCAAGATACCATGCAAGGTAGGGGTAGGATAGATGGGTTTGTCCTATCCCATAGATATATGTATAGGGAAATATATGAATAGCAGAGTAGGATAGAATATATGTAAGAAGCAGAGAAAGAAGATAAATTAGAATATGTATAGAGTATAGGGTGTTGCAAGTATGAAGGTGTTATCATTGATGTCAACAAGCATGTGTTTTCATTGATGTCAATTGTGTAGTGGTTGAGAGAGATTATTTCTTTGATTAGTTATATTATGTTGTCATCAATTAAGTTACTGGTGCTAACCTATGGTGTTTCTTTGATAAGCTTTTGGTTATGGTTATGGTTATGGTTATGGTTATGGTTATGGTTATGGTAGTGATAAATATGTCGAGGATATTGAGAAAAATTATAAAAAGAGGTAACAGGGTGTTGCAGAGGTGTTCTAGTTTTGCTCCCCATTTCTTCTGGGTTGAAGATTTTCTTGTGTGGTTTGGATATGTTGGTTAGAGGTGTTCATAGTTTCTATATCCATAATTTTGGTTTTTGGATTGTTGTACAGAAGAAGTTTTGTTCACCAATGTGTGAACTAGATTCACATTGTTGCTTATAGAGGTGTCTAAGAGAAATGTCTTTGTTTTGCATTTCTCCACAGTTGCTCTTAAGGTCTTGCAATTTTTAAGATATGTTGATGGTGTTGGTCTCTTGCCTTTTTCAAGAGAATTTGTAGTTTGGTGCTCTAGAAGATGGATTTTAAAGTTGCAGTGTTTGGCAATGTAGTTTGAGTGTATTGGGCGTGTGCATTCTGAAGGTGCGGGTTGTTGCGAAGGAGTTTGATGGATTTTAGGATGTTAGAGGAATATTCTAGATTGTGATGAAGAGTGGTGTGTGGTTTGCAAGTCATCCTTGGATTTGAGGAAGCATGCAATTCAAAGATTAATGGTGTTTGCATGAGTAACAGTTGACTTGGTATTTATACTACATTGAAAGATGTTTAAGTATTAATGAAGGAGTAGTGTGGTCTGTGAGTGTTGATTTGGGTCCTAATTAAGTTTTGTATTGGTTCACTTTCATTCCTGTCCACGATGGAATGCTTAGTGTCGACCTATTTTGAATTTGTAAAGTGTAAGATGAGTGTAGCCGACTTGAAGATGTCTTTCAAGTTGTGGATTGTATAAATGCAAGGTGAGTTGATGTGAGATGGTGTGGTGAAATAGAGTTGAGTGTTGTGATGTGAAATTAAGTGCAGAAGTGTGAAATGCAATGTGAGCTATAATGCAAGATTGTTGAATGCAGTGAGTTGGAGGTATCTTGATCACTTGAAGACTGTGAGTGTTATTGGAGATATAGTGGTGGATTCTTTGTTGCATTAATATTGTGTTCTTTGTGTAACATTATATATTCTTTCTTATTTCTATTCCAGCAATGAGCCTAGGTTGTAAGCCTTTCTGGACAGTGTGTCCTATTCTAGCAATGAGCCTCTTTGTACCGATTTTGTAATTACTTATATTGTGAGCTAATCCTCACCATGGTTTTTCCCTTCTATGGTTTTCCATCTAAATCTAGCATTCTCTTATGTATGGTGTTGGTTGTTTCAGTTTATGTTATCTACTTTTCATGTTTAAACATTACAACAGATTAAGGGTTTAATGAATGCATGTGGATTTATTTACTGTTGAGGGTCTTGATGTTTTAATTTGATACAAATGATTCACCCCCCCTCCTCTTAGTTATCTTGTTCATTCAAAAATTGGTATCATAGCAAGGTTCCTTGGAGAAAAGCTTAATCGCTTGCAGTAGATCTGGGATGGTGAGAAAGAAGGAGATCCCTATGTTTGATGGAACAGACTATGCATTTTGGAGAGTGAAGATGGAAGGCTATCTGTTTACCTTGGATTTGATGTCGCTAAGGAAATGAATACTATATATAACATACCCACAAATGGACCGAGCACAAGTGATGAGATCAAGGCCTATGAAATAGATGGTAAAACAAAGTTTTTTTCTTTTCAGTAGTCTTGCAAATTTTGCATTAGTGAAAGTTGTGGATACGAAAACTGCTCAAGAAGTTTGGGATAAGCTAGAAAGTATTTATAAAGGAGATGATAAGGTTAAACAAGCTAAGATGCAGAATTTGAAGACACAATTTGAGACCTTGTGAATGGGTGAAGATGAAACAGTTACAAGTTACATGCCTGGAGGGTTGATGAACTTGTCAATGCAATGAGAGGTCTTGGTGCAAAAGTCAAAGAATCTAAAGTGGTAAAGAAAGTTCTTATAACTCTTCCTAATTCTTATGGTGAATTTTCTGCTATTGAGGAAGTTGCAAATTTTAATACTTACACTAGAGATCAGTTATATGGCACACTAACTACATTTATAATGAGAAAAAATGGTCTAAACAAAGGTGCAAAAGTGGAGACTGCTTTCAAGACTAGAAAATCGGAAAAATTTAAAGATTCAGATGGAGATGATCTTGATGATGTGGAAGCTAACTTTGTAAGAAGGATGAAAAATGGCACTAGTAAGTATAAAGGTAAATTACCTTTCAAATGTTTTAGTTGTGGACATATAGGTCACTATGCTTCGAGATGTCCAAACAGAGTTGTGAACAATAAGAACAAGGAAAACAAAGGAAAAATGATCAAGAAAAGCTATTATGTTAGAGAAGATGTTGGTATTTCCGATGATGAATTTGATTATGGAGATGTTGATGATAATTTATTTTTGTCCTTGGCTTTAAAAGATGAATCTAGTTCTACTAACTCTAAAAGTTGTGTGAATGAAAATTCTCTGAAGAAAAAGGATAAGATTAGAGGTACTTTGGTATCTTCTTTTCATATTAGATGGGATAAGAACTATTGGGTTATTGACAATGGTTGCTAAAATCATATGACCAGAGACAAGAGTAATTTTTTCAAACTTGAAAAATATGATGGAGGACTTGTTAAATTTGGAGATGATTCAGGTGCTAAGATTTGTGGAATAGGTTCAATTAGTTTTGATGGAAAGCATAATATTGAAGATGTTTACTATGTTAAAGGTTTAAGGCATAACCTCTTGAGTGTTGGACAAATGTGTAGCAAAGGATACAATCTTATGTTTTAGGATGATGGATGTGAGATCAGAAAAGGGTCCAAAATTGTGATCACTGTTGGAAAGAGGACAAATGGAAATATCTATCAGCTCAAGGGTGTTGATAGTCATTGTTTTATGGCTTAGATTAATGATAGCTAGTTATGGCATAGGAGAATGTGTCACATCAATTTGATAACTTGGTTAGAATCAGTTCAATTCAAGAAGTGAGAGATCTGTTGAGGATTACAAAGCCTTTCAATGTTGTTTGCAGAGATTGTCAATTTGGAAAACAATCTAGAAGTAGTTTCAAGGGAAAAGAAAAATCTTCTACTAGATTGATGGAATTAGTGCATACAGACCTTTGTGGTCCTGCAAGAGTGAGAAGTCTTCAAGGTGACAAGTATTTCATTCTTTTGATTGATGATTACTCTAGAATGATATGGGTTACTTTTCTTAAAGAAGAATATGAAACCCTAGATAGATTCAAAGCATTTAAAGTTATGGTTCAGAATGAAATGGATTTGAAGATCAAATGTTTGAGGTCTGACAGAGGTGGAGAGTTCACCTCCAATGAATTTAACATGTTTTGTGAAATTCATGGAATAAAAAAGGCACTTGTCTGCCCCTAAGACTCCTCAGAAAAATGGAGTGGTTGAAAGGAAAAATAGGATTGTTCAAGAAGTTGCAAGGACTATGATGAAAGAAGCTACCTACCGGAATTCTACTAGAGAGAAGCAATTCATACTGCTATTTACATACTTAACAAAGTTCAAGAAAGAGCTAATAGCACAAAAAATCCCTTAGGAAATTTTGATACAAGGTCTAATGAAGGTATCTTCCTTGGATATTCTACTAAAATCGAAGCTTACAAATGTTATAACAAAAGGCTAAGAAGGATTGTTGAAAGTGCAAGTGTCAAGATTGATAAAGAATTGAAGAATTCAGTGGTGATAGATGGATATGAATTAGATGAACTTGCTTGTGGAGAAGAAGAAGAAGAAGAAGAAGAAGAAGAAAAAGCTAAGGAAAAAGAAGTACAAAATGAAGAGGAAGAAGCTCTAGAAAAGACCCCTAAGACCCCTAATTATGTGCAGAGATATCATTCTAAAGAACAGATCATTGGAGACAAAATCAAAGGTGTGTTGACAAGAAGAAGAGTTTCTAAAGCAAAGGTAAATATGTGTTTACTTTCTAAAGTTGAACCTAAAACAATGAATGAGGCATGCAAAGATGAATATTGGATGAAAGCAACGAAAGAAGAACTTATGCAGATTGAGAAGAATTAGACTTGGGAACTTGTTCTTAGACCCTGAAAACAAAAATATTATTGGTACTAAGTGGGTATTCAGAAACAAGCTGAATGAGAATGGAGAAGTGGTAAGAAACAAGGCAAGGCTTGTGTGTAAGGGTTATGCACAAGTTGAAGGAATAGACTTTGAGGAGACATTTTCTCTAGTGGCTAGAATGGAGGCAATCAAGATGTTTCTGGATTTTGTAGCACATAAGGACTTTAAAGTTTATCAGATGGACGTGAAGTCTTCTTTCTTGAATGGATATTTGGAAGAAAATGTTTATATGGAACAACCAGAAGGATTTTAGTTGTTAGATAAACCTAATATGGTATACAGGTTGAAGAAGGCATTGTATGGATTGAAGCAAGCTCCTAAAGCTCGGTATGCAAGGTTGGAAAAACATTTGATATATCAAGGATTCAATAAAGGCACCACATATAGTAATCTTTACTTTAAGGTTGAGAAAGATTAAATCTTTATAGTGGTTGTGTATGTTGATGACATAATTTTTGGAGACAATGAAGCTATGTGCAGGAAGTTTGCAGAAGAGATGCGGAAATATTTTGAGATGTCTATGTTTGGGGAGATGAATTTCTTCCTTGGGCTATAAATCAATCAAACAGATAAAGGTATATTCATTTCACAATCAAATTATGTTAAAGAAATGTTGAAGAAGTTTGGAATGGAAGACTCCAAACTAGTATGTACTCCTATGGTTACTAGTTGCAAACTGAGTAAGGATGATGAATCCCCTAAGGTTGATCAGAGAAAGTATAGATCTATTATTAGTGGACTGCTATATCTAACTGCTACTAGATCAAATACCATGCATGCAATTTATCTTGTGGCTAGATTTCAAGAAGATCCTAGAGAGACACATGTTGCAGCAGTGAAGAGGATATTCATATATTTGAAGGGCACTGCAGATTATGGCTTGTGGTATCCTAAGGATACTGATTTCACATTAAGTGCTTGCATAGATGCAAATTGGGTTGGTTGTGTGGATGATAGGAAAAGTACAAGTGGTGGTGCATTCTTTCTTGGATGTAGATTGGTATCATGGCTAAGTAAGAAACAAGATTGTGTTTCTTTATCTACTACAGAGGTTGAGTATATTGCAACAACATCTTGTTGCACACAAGTGTTGTGTGATGGGTTTAGTTAGTAGCCTCTTTTCTATTGTTTTTATGCATACTTTTAGACATTATTAACCAATCCTTTCAGACAATACTCCTATGCTATGTTATCTTTTCATGTTTATTATACAACCTTGGACCTAAATCATAGTAATGGAAATATAATTATTGATATAGTAGCATTGCATTGTTTATATGTAAGTATGCATGAAATGTGGTTGGAATTTTGTGCTTAATTATGGTAGTTAGCTTTGTGTATATGTTTTGTGGATTAAGCTCTTGCAGCTCAAAAAGAATAGTAGCTCATAGCAACTGGAAGTTGTAACCTATAGTAAAAAGGAAGACTGGGATAGCGAAATGGGGGAAGTGCTAGATCAAGTTGAATGCAATAACTACTTTATGAAGACACTTGATGGAGTTGGTCGTACATCATTATGATACTTAATAAAGCACATGAGAAGAAGAATTCATTTGTTGATAAGATTTTGAATAACTATTTGTGTGTTCTACATGCAATTCTATTTTACAGAGTTTCAATTCTATTAGAACTCTTCTTTCATTTTAGTTATAGTTTGAACAATTCAATCTTAACTATATACTATGATATCTAATGATTTTAGTTAGTTATTGTTTAGAATAAACTCCCCCATGCTTGTATATAGCTGGTGGTTGAGTCTTTAGATAAGTTAGTTGGTTTCAGTATCTTGCTATCAGTTACTTTTCATTTTTAGTTATCAGTTACAGACATGATGATTATTCAGAATGATTTCATTTAATACAATCTATGAAGAAGATTTTGTGTAATATTTTGTGATGCATAATGAATGAAGTTCAATTTCACATGGATGCATAGAATCTGATATTTAGATTTGGTTCTAGTTAAATGAAGACAACCACTTGAGCAAGCTACTCAAGGTAACTATGCTTCAATCCATTTATAGTTGTTTTAGGTTTGTTTAGAGTTATTTTTGTTCAACATTGTTTCATAAATTGCATGCAAGTTAGAATAGATCCTCATATTTTGATTATTAGTAATGAATATTCATGAGCATACATGCATTTGGCTAATTTATAGTATTATGGAGGTTAGAATAAGTTTAATTGCCATTTTGAGTAGTTTCGAGTTAGTTCAGTAATTTTTTATTAGCATCGGTTCAGTTACAGGTTTTTAAGTTGTAGGCACCCATAGCATTAGCATTAATTTGTTCTTTCACTGTTATGTAATTCTATAAATTTCCAGTGAGTTGAATACCTTAATTAGGATAACCTAGGTAGCCTCAAGTCTCTGAAGGCACATATAGTGCAGCACCATCACAAGTTTACAAACCTTGGGTTGACAATTTAATGAAAGTCTTTACAATGTTGAGTGGACTATTCAGCTAGACATACCTTTGAATTGTGTAGGTTATACCAAGTTTACAATACATTAGTTTAGACTCTACATTTTTGGTGTCATTGTCGGGGATGGTGATATCTTCATAGACTTGTTTTTCCAAGCTTTCATAGTTACATTTTGTTTTCATCATTAAGACTGTTAAGCTTTATTTTATCAACATACCAAAAAGTTACACTAACATTGTGTAGGACCGCTACTATACAAAGCCATATTCATTGTATGTGGAGGCAAAGAGATTCTTTGGGAAGATTCCTCCCCTCTGCATGCCAAGAAGCCATAGCAGAAATTGGTGATTCTAGTACTCAGAGCGAGGGTAATACTGAAGAAGAAATTTCCTTATCACCAACATCAACTGCACCTACAAAGGGGACATACCAAACCACAGGTGATGCAGTGGATGATGCTAAACATGCAACCTTTGAGTTCCTAATCACCACCCAAGAAAGGGCTATTGTGCTCTAGAATATCCCTCCTTCAACATTGCTAGTCTTTTATGGGTTGGTGACTAAAGACCCAAATACATTTATGTTTAAATTTGATGTCCTATGAAGAATTTATGACTATACTTCTGATGCTCATAGGCTCAAACTCTTCCCTTCCACTCTAAAATATGTAGACCTAAGATGGTTTATGGGATTAGGCAAGGATGTTGTCCCTGATTGGGATACCACGAAAATATTGTTCTTAGAAAAGTGCCAAGACTATTCTAGAGGACTTGATAGGAGGAGAGATGAAATTTTTAGAATGTCACAAAAGGAGGATGAGCCATTAGAAGATTATGTAGAGATATTTTAGTTTGCGTTGAAGAAAACCCCACAGAACAAGTTGTCTGAAGAATCCCTCAAGTTAGTAATTTTGAGGGGAGTCAATGAGGACTGTATGGATGCCCTCAATCTTATTGGACAAGGGGATATCTCTCAAATACCATTTGAAGACATATAAAAGGTCTGTAGAAATTATTCCAGGACCTTCAAAAAGAGGCTAAGAGGAGAGAGGACATCCATTATTGGTAAATCATCTACTGGGGTTTCAAAGATAGAATTAAGCAATCTATTGTCCAACATGAAGGAGGACATTATCAGTCACTTGGAAACTTAGTTGGACACTCTCCACATCAAGAAGAAGTAAGAGGAAGCTAAATAAATTATCACTAAATATTGCACAAGTTGTAGGCAAAGGAAAGTGGACTGTAAATGCAAGAGGGTGGCTAGTATTCAACAAGACAAAGTTGAGAGACCTGATTTTTCAGCCACTTGAAGGAAAGGATGGATAACTCTTTTATATAGCTCAAATAAGGCCATGGAAACAAAGACAAGTTATTCAAAAATATCCTCTTAACTTTAATTAGTCCTTTCCCATTGGAAATCAATTATTTTTGCTTAGAATTCTCAACCCCATCCAACTAATCAAAATCAATGGCAAAACCCTCAACAATGACCACAACCTCAGCAAAATTGGAACTAGCAACAACCAAACCCTTGGTCACAATAAATTTTTTAGGGTTCCAATTACAATCCCCAATAGCCAACACATCAAAACCAGTGGCAACCTCAATGGCAAAAAGGCCAACAATGGCAACAACAAAACATGAACTATCAACAACCTATGCTTCCTCCTCAACCCAAACAGCAAGCCATTATGCCTCCATCAAATCCTACATCTCAGACACCCAGACCACCACAAATACCTGCCCAACCTATACCTAACCCTAATGACAAGCTTGTCCAATAGGCTTATACTAACAAGGTTATGCAATACCCCACTTATGGGGTAGAGGTGAGTGATGTTCACCTCAAGTCAAGAAAACAACTAGCTGGACCGTCATCTACTCAAATCACTAAGATGGAGGATGATGAACCTACAGTTGAAACTTTAGAAAAAACACCTTTGGAACCTAAGTCAAATCTGGTACACCAAACTACCTCAAGTCCAAAGCCTCCTTTCCCTGGATGCTTAGTCATTCAAAAGCATCACACACAAGTTGAGACAGACCTGCTAGGTTAACTTAGGGATGTCAATATCAAGATCCCTTTCATCCAAGCTATTAAGGACATTTCAATCTATACCAAGGTAGTGAGGGACCTATGTCTTAAGAAATCAGGGAGGAAAAGGAAGGGTCCTCAGACAATACATGTCCTAGGAAACCTTGCAGATATCATGTTAGGGAACATAACTGTCCCTAAATACACAAACCCTAGTACTCTATTAGTGGACGTTAAGATTAATGAGACCCTTATCAAGAACACCTTGATAGACTTAGGGGAAACATTCAATGTTATGAATAAAGAAATAATGCAATTACTTCAATTAGCCAACCTTAGACCTATACAAACTATTCTACAATTGGTTGATAGGGCAATAGTCAAGCCAGAAGGAATCATTGAAGATTTAGTTATTGCATTAGATTCTTGGTAATATCCTAATGATTTCATAGTTTTACAAGCAAAGGTTAATCTTGCAGGGTATCCACTCATCCTAAGTAGACCATGGTTAGCTACAGCTAATGCATTTATAGGATATAGGTTTGGCAATATGATAATATCTAATGGGATTGTGACCAAGAAATTGGTCCTCTATCCTCCAACCCAACCTTATGTTGATATTGAGCAAACTATTTGGCCCACTTTGGATGAGGAAGATAATTATTCCTTGCAGACATTGATGACCATATAACGCAACCCTATATTGGACGAGCAGGATGAAAATGAGCTAATTGCTCACATAATACAGAATGACTATGGTAGGAGCTCGCATCAACAACATTGTCTCGCATGCCTACAAGACCCCTTGCAAAGTATTATACCCACAAATTCCTCAAAAGAAATATCTCAAATCTTTCATTCTTTACTACCACAATAGTGTGTACCAATCATTCCAAGCATTCACTTCTCATCTATGCAAGAATCATCCAAAGAATTAGAATTCATGCCAGGAAAAATGTTGAACATAAACAATACATTGACTGAGGAGCAACGAAATTCCTTGCACATAGTGATGCAAGCACATGCATGGGACTACCATGATATGAAAGGCATAGATCTTGAATTATGTATGCATAGGATCTATATAAATGATGGTTATAGACTCATTCGACAGCCTCAAAGATGAATGAACCCTGCCTTGAGAGAATCAAAGTTGAACTTCAAAAACTCCTTGACATAGGTTTTATTTATCCTATATCTGACAGTGAATGGGTCTCACCTTTGGTCATTATTCCCAAGAAAGGTGGAAAATGGGGAGTTTGTGTAGATTATAAGGAACTAAACACAACCACTAGGAAGAACCACTTTCCATTGCCCTTTATAGATTAAGTGCTTGACTCTTTATTTGGGAAGAAGTAATTTTCATTCCTAGATGGTTTTAGTGGTTACAATCAAATAAAAATTGCTCCAAAGGATCAGGACAAGACAACATCCACCTGTCCTTGGGGTACTTATGCCTACTATGTTCTTCCCTTTGGTTTATGCAATGCTCCAACTACTTTTCAGAGGGTAGTGCTTAGCATCTTTTCTGATTATGTTCATGACTATATGGAGAATATATGGATGGTTTCACCATATATGGGAAAACTTATGAGGAAGCCCTCAACAATCTGGAAAAGGTATTAAAGAGATGTAAATAACACAACTTTTCACTTAGCAATGAAAAATGCTTTATGATGATGACTCAAGGAATTGTTTTAGGGCACTTCATATCTAGTGTAGGGATTCAAGTTGATCCACATAAGATAGAAATCATTTCTACACTACCTATTCCACATAAGCAAAGAGATATCAGAAGTTTCCTTGACCATGCAGGCTACTAAAGGGGGGGACAAATTGGACCTTACCCTTTCATATACATATTGATGCTTCAGATTTTTCTATTGGAACAGTTTTGGGTCAGAAATGTCACAAAGAGTATGCAATTTACTACCTTAACAAGAATCTTCAAGGAGTGGAGCTAAATTATACTATTACAAAAAGGAGATGCTAGCAGTAGTGTATGCCATCAATAAATTCAAGCATTACATTACTGGTTATTCAGTTTTTGTCCATACAGACCATACAACTATTAGATATTTGATGGTCAAGCCTATAGTTGGGGGTAGATTAGTGAGATGGCTACCCCTTCTACAAGACTTTGATATTACAATAGTTGACAAGCTTGGTAAAGCTAATGTGGTGGTAGATTTCCTGTCAAGGTTACCAACACAATTAGCTAAAGGGGTAGTGGATTCATTTCTAGATGAACACTTATTTTCTCTTAATGTACATGTACCATGGTATGCTGACATTGCAAATTATTTAGTGATAGGGCAGATTCCACCACACTTTTCTCCAAGAGAAAAGAGACAGCTAGTCCATAAGTGTTTTCCATGCTCTTAGGTATCCAGTTATCTATTCTACACTGGCCTTGACAACATCATGAAAAGGTGCATAAGGGAAGATGAAATCTATGATATCATGAAGACTTTCCATGATGAATTACGTGGGGGTCATTTTGCAGCAAAAATAACAGCATTCAAAATCCTCACAACTGGTTATTACTAGCCAACTTTACACAAGGATTCTGTCAAGTACAAAAGGAGCTATGATAGGTGCCAAAGAATGGGTAAACCAACAAGAAGTGATGAAATGCCATTATAGCCTTAGGTAACACTAGCTCCCTTTGATAAATGAGGTCTAGACTTTATTGGACCAATCTCACCCACTTCCAACAACAAGGAATACATTCTAGTTTGCACTGACTATCTGACAAAGTGGGTAGAAGTAAAGGCATTACATTTGCCAAAGATGGCACTGTGGCTAAATTCTTATGTGAGAAAATTTTTACTAGGTATGGAGTACCTAGGGAAATGGTCACTGCTCAAGTTTCATAGTTTACTTCAGACCTCATCACCAAATTGGTTGAAGAATACAAAATTAGGCACAAAAATTCAACACCTTATCACCCTCATGCCAATGATCAGGTGGAGGATACTAACAGAGAAATTGAAAGTATTCTAACCAAGACAACATAGTTACATAGAAAAGATTGGGTTGCAAGGTTACCAGAAGCAGTATGGGCTTATAGAACAACCAAGAAAATAACTGGTTTTACACCCTATGAGCTAGTATATGGAAAAACAGTAGTTCTTCCAATTGAGTTTGAATATAAGACATTAAGAACAACATTAGAGCTGGAAATGGATCTAACAATAGCTCAAAAGGAGAGGTTACACCATTTAAATTTATTGGATGAAATCAGGATGGAGGTAATCCATCACACTGAGATTGTACAAAAGCAAGTGATGAAGTGGCATGACCAATACATAAAAAAAAGGAGTTTAAGGTAGGGGATTGAGCCTTATTATATGATTCAAGGTACAAGGATTTCAAAGGGAAACTTCATTCCAAGTGGTTGGGAACTTATGAAATAAGCTAGGCCTTTCCTAACGGAGCAGTGAACTTGCACACCATAGATGCAATAAGGTATTCACTTCTGGTCAATGGCCACAGGTTAAAGCTTTCTAAGAATCTATTATAAAGGGAAGATTTCATACTCTCTTATTCAGCAGTATGGCACTCTCAATGATCTAGATACGGGATCAAAAACACAAAGTGATATCTCAGCAACACATGATATACCAAGTACTTTAGGTGACCCAGTGATAGAGCTACATAGCTCAATCCCTAAGATCACTCATGATTAATCTCTTATTCTACCTCACAAGCACACACAACACGATTATAATGATGTTCATACTTTCTCCAGAGGGACCTATTTTATATTTAACTGTTACACTTTTAGAAAGGGTCCCGTTGCAGTAGGGACCTGTAGCATAATAGCTGTCAACATTCAGATGGGACCTAATGTCAAAGGTACCCATAGCGTCATCTAGTACAAAAAAATTCAAATCACTTGGCGCCACATTAATTGTAGTTCACGCATTTTCACCTCAAAATTCTCACATGCAGTGTCCATCTTTTCATAATAAGTACTCGTGGCATGCTTCTTTTATTTCCTATTGCCAATTAAAATTTTAAATGTTTGAACTATCACATCACCAGCTATTATCTGTCTAATCCATTTCATTCCCTTACATCTGCCACCTCACAATTCATTCACCTGCAGTTATTTCCGGTCACATCAAATTATATTCTAGATACATGTTATTCAATTTACACGCACAATGATTAGTTAGTCCTTTCTAATAGGTATGCAAGGTACACTATCATAATTACCATAGATTTCTTAAATCTTTCATTATGTCTTTCATATTAAATTACACATGCTATATTCATAACATTAATTTCCATACTTTCTAATCATACCCTTGCCAATCATGAGTTGAAGTGCAGTCACTTCAAACCTTAAGTTGGGGGGAGGGTATAATTCAACCAATTTTTATTTTTGCCACCTAAACCAAATGCAATAGATATATATGACATGCAAAACCCTCCTAAAATTACACTTACTTTTTGATGATACTTTCAATTGTCAATTCCCTAATCCTGTGAACTTGCTAAGTCGAACTCATAACCTATTTTTGAGCTCAATTAAGGTGATACTAAGAAGGGGAGCTACAGTTACAATATGATAGTCAAAGTGCATGAGGAAATAGTAGAATAGGAGAAGGGTTTTGAAGGTGGTGAAGTGGAATTGAGCTAAATTTTCAAGGTTAACACATAAAGCAGAGTAAAGGAGATTCATAATGGGAGATGATGTTATTAGGAGAGAGTCGTCGACTCACAAGAAAATACTGGAAGATGCAATGGTCTTACCTATCTTCACAAGAGTGGGTGGGCTCAATTATTTCCTAAAACTAGTAGAATTTGGCAATGATATAGCAAGAAGGTTTGCGACCACATTGGAGCACGACGATGCAATGGTGAAAGGGTTATCAGTGGATGCATTTGAAGTTTCCATAGCTTAGGTTTTTGGTTTACCTAGAATTGGAGCAGAGTTTCCAGTACGTGCAGATGCAGTGGCTGCCATAGAGGAATTTTGTGAGCAAGGAGAGAATTTGGACTCATCATCACAAGGTACAAAGAGGCTCTCTCTTCCATGGTTTTGGGCTAATTACACTTCTTATGCCATTATATATCTTACTTGTGACTGTAGACAAAATATTTTGTACATATTAAATTGCTTAGTCACCTTCGCCACAATAGGTTGGTAAATGTGCCAAAAAAAATTTATAATATGTTGAAAAGAATGGCATAAAAGTATTAGAGAAAAAAAAGTGGCACTACCTTATCACACCACTGTTTGATTGTCTTATAAGTGAAAAAAATCTTGAGAATTCAGTACCCACAGGTAGACTGGGAAGATTTTAAGAAATGTGAAGATATTAACAATTTACTAGAGGCACCTATAGTACCTGAAACTTTAGAGACACAAGCTGAACCTGTAAGAGAAAGTCCTCATGTATCACCTACGACTTCACTTACCCATAGCCAAGGTGAGCATGAGGAGCACAATGTGCCAGAGTTTAGGTCACCAGCAGTGGAAGAAAATCCATCTTCTTCAAAACCACCAAAACCCAAGAGTAGAAGAGGTAGCACATCTGCAACATCCACACCTAAAATAAAATAGAAAAAGAAGGATGCTCAAAAGAAAAATAATGATGTTGAGAATGAGGCACCTACACCTAGGCGTTCAAGAAGATTAAAGAAACAAGGTGTCATGAGGGGAAGTGTGGGAAGACATGAAGAAGAGGAAAAGGGAAAAAAGCAACAAGAGGAAGATGTAATGATAGTAGAGACAGTCTCTGAAGGGAACAAAAATATCCCTGGAAATGTACATACACCTGTGAAAAGGAAGAGATATGTATCTACACTTCTGATTCAGAATCATAAGATTTTTTTTTGCCAAGAAAACAAAAAATAAAACCCTAGATAGTTCTACCTAAGAAGACTATGAAGAGGGAGGTAATGAGCAGTTTATGGAAATAGAGGAAATGTATATAGAAGATAAAAATGTGAGGAAGGAGCTTCAAGAATCCTTGGACAAAATCAAACATTTGGAAGAGTTAGTGCAAAGCTATGAAAAGAAAGACAAGGAAAGGGAAACAAAGATATAAGAATTGGAAGAAAAATTGCAAACATATTGCTATGGTACTAAACTTGATTTATTAGCACAATTGGCCATTACTAAGATAGGGGATGGAGAACTTGCAGTACCAAATCAGATACCTCCTCCCATAAGAACTCCAATTCACCATACAACCTTTTCACTTGGTTATCGGCTATGGAGGGTGACTGATGAGTTTGCACAAGAAAAATAAATTATGATTAAAGAGCATGCCAAGGTGTTGGAAGGGAAAGAGATTGAACTAAGAAAATCAACAGTTAGATTGGAAGAAGTGGCAGATAAAGTTGCACAAATCATAAGATGTAGGCCTCCAACAAGGATGTATGCACTATTTTTAGAGGAAAAATTTACGAGTTTTTATTTTAGTAGGTTGATCAACAACCAATCAGTTAGGATGAGCAAGGAATTCGAGTTTCTTAGTATTTTTGCTAATTCTACACCAAAGGAGCAAGATCAGTTGTGTGAATACTATTTACACAACTATGTGGTGCCAGAGGAAACAAATTGGAATCCTCTAATATTAGTAGGGGATCTCCAGGTGAGGGCACTAGCATCTTATTACATGAATGAAAAATTTAGGGGAGAAATAATGGAGGAATATGAGGAGAGGGAGAAATCAGTTGCTCTCCTAATAAGGAAAGAATCTAAAGACCCTGATATAGTTATAGATGAATGGTTGAAACTCCTGGTTCATAAATGTGTAGGAAGAAAAATTATGAAACTAAGGATAGCGGATTACAAAATAATGCAAACATTAGTTGTGGGCTTGGGTCAACAATGTTACAGTTATATGCAAAGTAGATGGGACAACTTAACCCCAAAGTTGTAGAGAAAGGAACCTCATTCCATATATAATTTCACCACCATGCTTGAGAGAGTACATAGATACATGAAAATTGGTACTGACATAGGAATTCACTGGGTACCACTCACATTTCACCCACCTATGCTTGTCTATCCAGTTCCACATTGGACCATGGAAAAAGGTGAGGAATGTGAGAAAGCTGGGATAATCAGAATGAGATAACTTGCAACTTACAAAGGTTTCTACTTAAATAAAATCAAAGGAGTTGATGTTGTCATGGATCTCAGGGAGATTACCTTGTGTTATAATCTCTACCCCTAGTGTTTTGCTTGAGGAAAAGCAAAAGTATAGTTGGGGGGAATGATGGGTTCAGTTATTAACCTATTTTCTATTGTCTTTGTGCATACTTTCAAACATTATTAGCCAGTCCTTTTAGAAAATACTCCTATGTTATGCTATCTTTTCATGTTTATTATACAACCTTGGACCTAAATCATAGTAATGGAAATATAGTTACGATATAGTATCATTGCACGATTTATATGTAAGTATGCATGAAATGTGGTTGGAATTCTATGTTTAATTATGGTAGTTAGCTTTGTGTATGTGTTTTTTGGATTAACCTCTTGCAACTCAAAAATAATTGTAGCCCATTGCAACTGGAAGTTGTAACCTGCAGCAAAAAGGAAGACTAGGACAACGAAACAGGGGAAGTTCCAGATCAAGCTAAATGCAATAACTATTGTATGAAGACACCTAATAGAGTTGGTTGTGCATCATTATGATAGTTAATAAAGCACTAGAGAAGAAGAATTCATTTTTTGATAGAATTCTGAATAACTATTTGTGTGTTTTACATGCAATTCTATTTTACAAAGTTTCAATTCAATTAGATTTCTTCTTCTTTTTCAGTTATAGTTTGAACAATTCAATCTTAACTATATACTTTGATATCTAGGAGTGGTAGTTAATGATTACAGTTAGTTGTTGTTTAGAATAAACTCGCCCATACTTGTATATAGCTGGTGGTTGAGTCCTTAGATAAGTTAGTTGGTTTTAATATCTTGCTATCAATTACTTTTTAGTTTTAGTTATCAATTATAGACATGATGATTATTTAGAATGATTTCATTAAACACAATATGTGAAGAATATTTTGTGTAATCTTTTGTGATGTGTAATGAATGAAGTTCAATTTCACATGGACGCATAAAATTTGATATTTAGATTTGGTTCTAGTTAAGTGAAGACAACCACTTGAGTAGGCCACTCAAGGTAACTATTCTTCACTCCATTTATAGTTGTTTTATGTTTGTTTAGTAGTTATTTATGTTCATAATTGTTTCATAAATTGCATGGAAGTTAGAATAGATCCTCATATTTTGATTATTAGTAATGAATGTTCATGAGCATGCATGCATTTGGTTAATTTGTAGTACTCCAAAGGTTAGGATAAGTTTAATTGCCTATTTGAGTAGTTTTGAGTTAGTTCAATAATTCTTTATTAGCATCAGTTTAGTTACAGGTTAAGTTGTAGGCACCTATAGCCATTAGTGTCAGTTTGTTCTTTCAATGTTATGCAATTATGTAAATTCCATCAAGTAGAATACCTTAATTAGGATAACCTAGGTAGCCTCAAGTCTCTAAAGGCACGTATAGTGTAGCACCATCACAAGTTTACAAACCTTAGGTTGACAATTTAATGAAAGTATTTACAAATTTGAGTGGACTATTCAACTAGATGTACCTCTGAATTGTGTAGGTTCTACCAAGTTTACAATGCATTAGTTTAGACTCTACATTGTGGATGAGGAGAACATTGAAGGATATTAGAGTGGTGTATGATGAACCAATTTCTACCTTTTGTGATAATACAAGTGTAATTAATATTTCAAAGAACCCTATGATGCATTCAAGGACAAAGCATATTTCAACTAGATATCCCTTTCTAAGAGATAAGGTTGTGGAAAATGAAGTGAAGCTTGAATATGTACCTACAAAGGATCGGATTGCTGACATATTTAGTAAGGCTCTTCCTAAGGATGATTTTGAGTATCTCTGGGATAAGTTGGGGGTTATTGCCCCTCCTTTCAATTAGATGTATATGGAGATGCATCAGTCCAATGGATCTATGGATTCATTCTTTGTATGGACTAATGTTGGTGGCTACCTCTTAGGGGAGAGTAGGTAGTGACATTGTTGCAGTGAGTGGTTGCCAATTTGGTTGATGTATACCTCTAAGGGGGAGTATTCAGTGCAATAGCAAGTACCTTGGTTCTATGTCAAAGGGGGAGAACAATGCAAAACATTTTATCCTTTGCCATTGATGTTAAAGGGGGAGAGAAAAGTCATGTGAAAAAAGTTTGTGAAAGAAAACGTTGAAAGGGGGAGAGATAGAGAGAATCTTGTAAGGAATGTTGTATATGTTGTCTTTGATGTTTTTTCACATCTTGTGTTGCCATCAATGACAAAGAGGGGGATTGTTACAAGTATGAAGGTGTTTTCATTGATGTCAACAAGTTTGTGTTGTCATTGATATCAATTGTGTAGTGGTTGAAAGAGATTGTTGCTTTGATTAGTTGCATTATGTTTTCATTAGTTAAGTTATTGGTGCTAACCTCTGGTGTTGCTTTGATAAGCTTTTGGTTATGGTTATGGTAGTGATAAAGATGTCGAGGATATTGAGAAAATTGATAAAAAGAGGTAACAGGGTGTTGTAGAGGTGTTCTGGTTTTGCTCCACATTTCTTCTAGGTTGAAGATCTGCTTGTGTGGTTTGGATATGTTGGTTAGAGGTGTTCAGAGTTTCTATATCCAGAATTTGGGTTTCTGGATCATTATGCAGAAGAAGTTTTGTTCACCAATGTGTGAATTGGATTCACAATGTTGCTTACTGAGTTGTCTAGGAGAAATGTTTTTGCTTCGTGTTTCTTTGCAATTTCTCTTCAGGTCTTGTGATTTAAAAGATATATTGATGGTTTTTGTCTCTTTCCTATGTCAAGAGAATTTGTAGTTTGGCACTCTGAAAGATGGATTTTACAGTTGCAGTGTTTGGCAGTGTAGTTTGAGTGTACTGGGCATGTACATTCTAAAGGTGCGAGTTGTTGTGAAGGATTTTGATGGATTTTGATGGATTTTAGGATTTTAGAGGAATATTCTAGATCATGATGAAGAGTGGTGTGTGGTTCGCAATTCATCTTAGATTTGAGGAAGCGTGTAATTCAAATATTAATGGTGTTTGCATGGGTAACGACCAACTTGGTGTTTACACTACATTCGAATATGTTTAAGTATTAATGAAGGCATAGTGTGGCATGTGAGTGTTGATTTGGGTCCCAATTAAGTTTTTTATTGGTCCACTTTCATTCCTATCCACCGCAAGAATGCTTAGTGGTGACCTATTTTGAATTTGTAAAGTGTAAGGTGAGCATAGCTGACTCGAAGATGTATTTCAAGTTATGGATGCTATAAATGCAAGGTGATTTGATGCGAGATGGTGTGTGGAATAGAGTTGAGTGTTGAGATATGAAATTAAGTGCAGAAGTGTGAAATTCAGTGTGAGCTATAATGCAAGATTGTTGAATGCAGTGAGCTAGAGGTATTTTGATCACTTGAAGATTGTGAGTGTTATTGGAGCTATTGTGGTGGATTATCTATTGCATTGAGATTATGTTCTCTGTGTAACATTCTATCTTCTTTCTTGTTTCTATTACGGTAGTGAGCCTTTTTGGACAGTGCATCCTATTCTAGCAATGAGCCTCTTTGTACTAGTTTTGTAATTACTCATATTGTGAGCTAATCCTCACTGTGGTTTTTCCCTTCTAGGGTTTTCCATGTAAATTTGGTGTTCTCTCGTGTATGGTGTTGGTTGTTTCAATTTTTGTTATTTGTTTTTCATGTTTAACATTACAAAAAATTAAGGGTTTAATGAATGCATGTGGATCTGTTTACTATTGAGGGTTTTGATGTTTTAATTTGATACAATTGATTCACCCCCCTCTCAGTTGTCTTGTTCATTCAGCATAAGGGAAGATATATGATAAACATATATGATGTAAAGAGGAGATATAAGGAGATATGAATGTACTCTATTGATATTGATAATAAAATGATATCAAAATTGTATTTATAGTGTGTTGTCTAATATTCTATTATATATAGTTAATTAGTTAATCTTATGTATGAATCAACCTATTGCTCCCTTTATATGAATAAATCTAGGGTATAAACTATAACACTCAGAAAGTAATTGTGGCTTGGAACTCTAGTTTGTGTTCTCCCAATTTTCTTGCTAACATTAGTTTCATTATCAAAGCGCTGGTTAGGTTGTATAAAGGGGAGGGATTTTGAAAGGGATCCTCAAAGAGATTTGACCACTAAGAAAAGATATCAAATAACTACTATGGAAAATAATAAAATGACTAATGTAATCCCAAATCAACCACACCCATAGAAAAATGAGATAAGAAAACCACAAGAGAGGTTAGAGAAAAAAATGAATTAGCAAGAAAAGTGAACATGATGAGCCCAAATGGAGAAGAGAGAAGACAAAACTAGATTATTGAGAGAGAAGAAATACATTGCAGAAGAATAGAAATTATGGAGAAGATGAGAATAGAGAGCACCAATGAGGGTGTTGCTAAGGGAAAAGAGAAAGAAAATAGAGAAGAAGAATGGAAGACATCAAAAAAATCATATTTATGCTAGGAAAAAGTAGGACAACTCATAACCAGTTTAAAGAAGAACATTGATGATTATGGAAAATCTAGAAGGTTGTTGTTGGGACCCTGCAATAGCATCGAGACTCCACTCCCACTACAACCCTCCAAAATCCCTACAATAAGACTAGATCTATCAAACCTAGTGATCAATCTAGATGATAGATTTATTGAATTTTTTAAAACTTTGGAAAAGGTTCTATCCATTCAAGAGGAATATTTGGAAGAGTTAGTTAGGAGAAGAATAAGTAAATTAAAGGAAGAAGAAATACGAAAAAATGAGGAGATAAAATTTAATTTGGGTAAATAAATATGTTCACTAACAAGTAAAATTATATTGACAAATAAGAAAGTGAAATGATGTCATGAGGAGTCAGAACCCCTAGACCAAGACCCGTCCCCTAAGTCATATAAGAGTAGAAGAATTTTTATAGAAGAGATACCACAAAGTAAAGAGACAAGAGAGAAAGAAGGAAAAAAAGTAGATTGGGAAGAGATACTCGAGAAAGAGTTCTTTGACATAAAGTTAGCAAGAGATAAGGAAAGAGAGAAAAAGCCCCATACCATTAGGAAAGTAAATAAAGAAAGGGAAGAAAAGAATAGTTTACAAATCTGAAGATTTAAACATAAAGAAACCAAAACAAAATTTAATCATCAATCAAATTCTAAGTAGTTGGAAGAGATACAATAGATGGTGTGGAACATATATTCCTATTAGAATATTTTTGGGAAAGATAAGACTTTGACGAGGACAAATAAAAGTTTTTATACTTTGTATCTTCATTAAGGAAAAAGTATTGGACTAGTCTAAAAAGACTTACCCGAAGCATGGGAAAAGTTGGAATGAAGTAAAACAATAATTCTTAGAAAGCTGACACTCTAGATATCCCTATAGAGAGTGTCATCAAAATAAGGGACCTAGTGCAAGGAGGAGAGGAATTTGTGAAGGCTTGTGACAAAACATTTAAGGAAGTCTACTGCAAATTAGAGGAACCTCTAACAAAGCGACAAAATATTGAATGGTTCATCTCCACATTATAAAAGGATATCAGAGTAGCTTTAGATGGAATAATATTTAATAATTATATCGAATTGATCATAATGGCATACTGCATAGAAGCTCAAACATGGTGTAGACCCCATAAAGATGACATAAAGGAGAATCTTGAAAAATTATAATTAGCAGTAGAGATACTAACCTTAAAAAATGGTATTTTGGCAAGAGGAGAGGTGAAGAAAGGTAAATATATTTTGTGCACATATTGTTCAAGGGAAGGCTGTCACGGGGCTAGCTTTTTGCACTGCTGAGAGCACACTTTTTCACCTCGCGCGGCACCGCGTTCAACTTACTTGAATCGCCCGAACGGACACGACTCTTTCAGCCAATACGGACTACGCCTGATTGCAACACCGAGCTTCTTTTAGCGGCAGCGGAAATGGTATTCACGACTCTAGTGGGGGAGCGCCCACTAGATCCGGAGGTAATCACGAACCTTCAGCCGGGTGGCTGCTGATCCGAATGTAGGGTAAAATAGCAAGCTTCTTTATTGGATGTAAAGCCTTGGGCTCAATTACATTGAAAGATGGCGCTGGGGCCACTTGATATAAAGCACTGAATAGGATTCAGCGGAACGGCTACCCTTATCAACACGGACACTCTTCTGGCTGCTGTTGAACCTTTCACGTGACCTCTGCTGACTGAACTCTGAATGAGCTCTTGCTGTTCTGAATACTGATGATTCTGATTGTGAGGATACTGTTGATCTTCAAGGAGGCACGTCGCGTTCTCCCAATCGAGCTACACGACGATTTACCCTATCCACAGCCCAAGTCTCACTTAACAAGACGAGGCTGACCTCAACGCGGGCTTTGGCTTAGCACTTTGTGGAACTCTCTGCACAGGGAGCATTCTATGCAGTATGGACCTTCGCTTTGAGGGCTTTGTTGGCGATTTTTCGTGGATGTAGTGTTTCAACTACGTCGAGGATTCATTGCTCCCCTATATAAGCTATTAGTACGAATCCCAGCACGCGGTAGGATGACACCGAGGAACGGCCGAAGGCCCCAATTTCCTCATTACCGTCATGCACTACGCGGTGGTTCGATAGCTCATCCACTTCCCCAATTTGCGTCCGGCACTTAACTATCTGAGTTTGCAACCTCTGATGAGTCCAGATTAGGACTACGTCTCACACTTGGGTGATCCGGCTTAGGCGAATGACTGAGGCATTCGGCGTCCACGCTGATGGTGTCCGACTTAGTGCACATTGAAGCAATGCGGCTTGGCTCCTGAGTCTGGCTGAATCACGTTGACATGGGATGCCAACTCGGTTTCGGGTCATGGGTTCGACCACCCAGCATACTCGCCTTAACGGAGCATTGGTGCGAGCTCCTGGCTGGAACTGCACTCGACCGGCGACGAGAAAGGAGCTCGTGCGATCCTGGGGTGAACTCGGCATTCCCCTTACATTCTCCCCCACTTAAAAATGGGCGACGTCCCCGACGCCTGCACTCTCGTCCCTAGGTGAACTGGTGCGGAGATTGTACCCGACTCCTTCGGGGTTTAACTGTTAGTGAGGTTTGCCTGGGAATCCTTTTTCAAGAACTCCAGGACTTTGTCTTCGAATTTCCAGAGGCTCTCTTCCTTTTCCCATGAAGCTGTCTCCCTGGGCTGGCCTTGCCAGTGAACTAGGAATTCTTTCCATCTGTAGTCTCCGACTCTGCGCTCTTTGACCGCGAGAATTTCCTCTATGTGTACGTCAGGCCTGTCCATGACATTAGCTGGCCCTCGGTTAGGAATGTTTCTGCTTGGATCTGTACCATCTGGGTGATACATTCTGAGCTGACTGACATGGAATACATTGTGTACTCGCATGTGGTTTGGAAGCTTAACTCTGTAGGCTACCTTTCCTACTTTGCCGATGATCTCATAAGGCCCGTCGAACCTTCTGGTGAGAGCATGACTCAGGCCCTTTGGCGGTCTGAAATGAGTCAAGTCCATTTTAAGGAGAACTTTATCTCCGATCTTGAAATCCACGGCGCGTCTGTTCGCGTCGGCATACCTTTTCATTCTCTCTCCGGCTTTGATCAGATGATGGCGTGCCAAATCAACTCGGTCCTGCCAATCCCTGAGGTGTTCTGCAGCTTCAGGGCTCTTACCAATGTAACCACTGAGAATTGTATGCGGGGTCAACGGCTGTTGGCCAGTTGCCAAATGAAATGGCGAGTACTGACTTGACCCGGATTTTTGTAGGTTGTAACAGAACTGTGCGGAGTCCAACAGCTTGGGCCAGTTGGATTGGTCTGAACAAACAAAGTGTCTCAAGTAATCTTCCAGCACCGCATTGACGCGCTCGGTTTGACCGTCGGTCTGGGGGTGGTAGCTGGTTGACATGAGAAGCTTTGTCCCCATGAGTTTGAACAGTTCTGCCCAAAAGTTTGATGTAAATCTTGCGTCCCGATCACTGATGATGCTAAGTGGAACGCCCCAATGTTTTACCACATTCCGATAGAAGTAATCGGCGGCCTCCTCTGCTCTGCATACTGCTTTGCATGGGATGAAGATCCCGTATTTAGAGAACCTGTCGACAACAACCATGATGCTTGTATATCCTTCGACTCTGGGTAGACCAGTAATGAAATCCATCGATACACTGGCCCAGGGCCGAACTGGAACTGGTAGAGGTTGGAGCAAGCCTGCTGGTACCTGCGTCACAACCTTGTCCTGCTGACATATGAGGCAAGTGCGGACATAGTCGTCAACATCCTTTCTCATCTGTGGCCAGTAGAACCCTCTTTCTAGGAGCGCAAGAGTTCGCTTTTGTCCCGGATGACCAGCCCATGGGCTGTCATGGCACTCCTGCGTTAGATCTCTTCGTAGACTCCTATATTTGGGAATGTAAACTCTGTTCTGTGTGAAGACCATGAGTCCTCCTTTGTCACTGAACTTGCGGGTTCGTCCTTCCCTGCACTGTTTCCACAATTCTGCAGCTTGTGGGTCTTCCACCAAACCTTGTTTGATGTTCTCGACCATTTCTGGTGAGAGAGTAACCTGGCTTGCACTGGGTGCAACTCCGTCGGACTCAGACTCTACTGCCATTAGCTGTGTCTTTCTGCTCAGTGCATCTGCTACAACATTCTGCTTGCCAGGGTTGTAGAGGATTTCGTAATCGAACTCGGCTAGGAACTCTTGCCACCTAGCCTGCTTTGGGGTAAGCTTTGCTTGCGTTTTGAAATATGTTGAACTGATGTTGTCAGTCTTGACAACGATCGGTACGCCCAGAAGATAGTGTCTCCATGTGCGAAGACAATGAATGATGCCTGTCATTTCTTTTTCGTGGGCGGGATAGATCCGTTCTCTATCCTTCAACTTGCGCGACTCATAGGCCACTGGGTGCCCATCTTGCATGAGCACGCCCCCAACTGCAAGTCCGATGCATCACTTTGGACTTCGAAGGGTCGACTGAAATCAGGTAGTGCGAGCACGGGCTCAGAGGTGAGCTTCTGCTTGAGTGTCTCAAATGCAGCCTTGCACTTGTCTGACCAGTTCCACTTGCGATCCTTCTTGAGGAGGTCTGTCAAAGGGGCAGCCCATTTGGAATAGCCTGCCACAAACTTCCTGTAGTAATTTGCCAAACCCAAAAACTGTCTCACTTCGTGGACGTTGCGAAGTGGCTCCCAATCTCGGATTGCGATGAGCTTCTCTGGATCCGGTCTTATCTGTCCTTTGCCCACAATATGACCGAGGAAGTGGACTTCCTCTTGGGCGAATATGCATTTTTCCTTTTTCACGAAGAGTTGATGCTCTCGGAGCAATTCGAACACCTCCGCAAGGTGGACCTTGTGTTCCTCCATATTCTTGCTGTAAATAAGGATGTCGTCGAGATAAACCACTACTGACTTGTCGAGTAGAGGCCGGAACACATCGTTCATGAGGGTGCAAAATGTGGCTGGTGCATTGCACAACCCGAAGGGCATTACCATGAACTCATATGACCCATAGCGAGTCACACAGGTCGCTTTTTCTTCATCCCCAGCTGCTATCCTGACCTGGTAGTAGCCTTGCTTAAGATCCAACTTGGTGAATACTTTCGCCCCTGCTAGGCGATCGAAGCAATCCGCTATGAGCGGTAGAGGATATTTATTTTTGATGGTGAGTTTATTAAGGGCCCTGAAGTCCACACATAACCTCAGTGTTCCGTCCTTCTTGCGTTGGAACAAAACTGGCGCTCCGTATGGAGAACGGGATGGCTGAACATACCCGCTTCCAAAAGCTCTTCGAGCTGCTTCTTCAACTCGACCATCTCAGGGCCAGACAACCGATATGGTGCCTGGGCAGGAGGTCTGGCTCCTGGCTGTAATTCGATTCTGTGATCAACCGCCCTGCGCGGGGGGAGTTCTGAGGGTAGCTTCTGAGGCATCCTGTCCTCAAATTCCAAGATGATTTCATCGATCTCTGTCGGAATGGGTGCCTCTGGCGGTGCACCTTCTGTTTCATCCCAACCTCCGAGCAATGCGGCAAGGAATACTGGTTCCTTGGGATTCCGTTTGTTAGCTCTTTTCATGCCCAGAGCTGAAACCACTTGACTGTTCCCACTGTGTCTGCGCTCTGCCGTCTTGACCATGCATGTCTGCAGCGGGTCCATGAACATTAGAGACTCCAGATGAGGAATCACTGCTACTCTGCCTAATCTCAGAAACTCTTGACCAAGGATGAGCTCAAAATCATCCATATCGATGGTCAATAGATCCAGCTTGTTGTGCCACGTTCCCACAGACGCGGAGACGTCTCGGACGACTCCACAAACCTTCTTTGCGGGGGAACTCACTGCTTTAAATGTGGAGCGGGTGCCTGGCTGCACCTTGAGCCCCATGGCTTGTGCCTTCATGGCTGAAATGTAGTTGTGGGTGGCCCCTGAATCCACCAATGCTGAGACGAGACGCCCCTCGAGACGTACGTCCACATAACACAACTTGTGCATGTTCATAGGTTTGGCCGCTGTGGCCTTTGGCTGACCAGGTGCGTTGAGAGCACCGAGCTGAAGAGCTCCCGTAACGGTAGCCAACTCATCTGCTTCTACGGAGTCAGTAGAATTCACTCTGACCTTGTCTGGACAATCACGAGCCCAGTGTAGACCCTTGTTACAAATGGGGCACGGAGACGGCGGCGGTCTCGCAGTGCCTTTGCTCTTGGTTCCGTCAGAAGTTTTCTTAGTACCTTTGCCAGGTCCCTTCTTGGTGTTGGAACTGGACTTTGAAGAAGAACTCGGTCCCGACTTCGCTAGGTCGTTGCTTTCCTTCGACGCTGACTGAGTTTTCTTTTTGAACTTCTGTTGACCCCCAGATTCTTTATTCGACTCTCTGCTGTAGTCGTGTAATCTGTCTGCAGCCGTAACTGCTTCGGCTAGGGTCTGGATGTTAGCCCGTCTAAGCTCGGTTTGAGCCCATGTAGGTAGACCTCTCATGAACTGGAATAGCTGATCGGCTTCGGCCATATCCTTGATTTTGAGCATCAAGGAGGTGAATGCTTTGATATAATCTCGCATCTTCCCATTGTATTTCAGGCTCATGAGTTGCATCCTTGCAGTCCAAGAAGAGTTCTCGGGTTTAAACTGCACCTTTAATGCTTCCTGGAACTTGGGCCAGGTGTCTACTACAGCGACGAGTTTTCCCTTTTTCAGATCGTCCACTCGGTTTCGCCACCAGAGCTTCGCTGCATCTGTCAGGTATGTGGCAGCAGTCTTGACCTTGGCTTCCTCTGATAAGCCTGGCATAGTGTCAAGAAACTGCTCCATGTCCCAGAAGTAATTTTCGAGGACCTTGTCGTCCCGTTGTCCACCGTATTCGGCTGGACGTTTTGCTTGGTGTCCGGTACTTGAGCCTGCTTGAGACATCGAAGTGATGAGGCCTTTCAAGAACTTCATGTCGTCCTCTGACCTCTGCTGTTCCCGGATTCCAGCACTCATTTGGCTTTGCAGTGTGGAGAGCTGGAGCTCCAACTGCTGTATTCTGTAATCTGATGCTACTGCCTCGAGAGCCTGCATGCGGTCCTCTAGGTCGACAATAAGATCGCGGTTCTTAGCTCGCGAGCGGCGGACATTGAGGCGCATTCCCCTGTTCTGCGAGGGGTTACCTTCCTGCTGGACCCCTTCTTGCGAATGTTGGTCCACATTCAGATCGCGCTCCGCGTCGGACTCAACCGGACCTTCTGATGCCGTTGCCATTGACATAGATCGTGTGGATACAAAATAACTGAACCTCAATTCCCTGAGGTTTGCACGTACTCAAAGTGAGTACTTCACTCGGCGTATCAAGAGACTGCGCTCTGATACCAACTGTCACGGGGCTAGTTTTTTGCACTGCTGAGAGCACACTTTCACACCTCGCGCGGCACCGCGTTCAACTTACTTGAATCGCCCGAACGGACACGACTCTTTCAGCCAATACGGACTACGCCTGATTGCAACACCGAGCTTCTTTTAGCGGCAGCGGAAATGGTAATCACGACTCTAGTGGGGGAGCGCCCACTAGACCCGGAGGTAATCACGAACCTTCAGCCGGGCGGCTACTGATCTGAATGTAGGGTAAAATATGCAAGCTTCTTTATTGGATGTAAAGCCTTGGGCTCAATTACATTGAAAGATGGCGCTGGGGCCACTTGATATAAAGCACTGAATAGGATTCAGCGGAACGGCTACCCTTATCAACACGGACACTCTTCTGGCTGCTGTTGAACCTTTCACGTGACCTCTGCTGACTGAACTCTGAATGAGCTCTTGCTGTTCTGAATACTGATGATTCTGATTGTGAGGATACTGTTGATCTTCAAGGAGGCACGTCGCGTTCTCCCAATCGAGCTACACGACGATTTACCCTATCCACAGCCCAAGTCTCACTTAACAAGACGAGGCTGACCTCAACGCGGGCAATGGCTTAGCACTTTGTGGAACTCTCTGCACAGGGAGCGTCTATGCAGTATGGACCTTCGCTTTGAGGGCTTTGTTGGCGATTTTTCGTGGATGTAGTGTTTCAACTACGTCGAGGATTCATTGCTCCCTTATATAAGCTATTAGTACGAATCCCAGCACGCGGTAGGATGACACCGAGGAACGGCCGAAGGCCCCAATTTCCTCATTACCATCATGCACTACGCGGTGGTTCGATAGCTCATCCACTTCCCCAATTTGCGTCCGGCACTTAACT
>VDFB02281492.1:171247076-171309735 GCA_007258455.2 Sequoia sempervirens | reverse complement strand
CTTCTACCGGAAGTTTATTAGAGGATTCAGTCACACTGTGGCACCTATGATAGACACCATCAAAGGGGAGAAGAGAAGCAAATTTTAGTGGACAAAGGAGGTTGATCAAAGCTTTGAGTACCTCAAGCAAAAGGTAGCACAACAACCAATCCTTACACTGCCTAATTTTACTAAGGTATTTACAATAGAATGTGATGCTAGCAACTTGGCCATAGGGACAGTATTAAGTCAGGAGGGGAAACCCATTGCATTTTTTAGTGAAAAATTGAATGAGACAAAGAAAAAATATTCATCATATGACTTAGAAATGTATGCTATGGTGCAAGCACTTAAAAAATGGATGCACTATCTGTTACCTAAGGAATTTGTGGTGTTCACAGAGAATCATGCATTGAGTTTTATGAACATTTAAGAGAAATTAAGCCACAGGCCCATGAAATGGGTGGAATATTTGTAGGCTTACACATTTACCATAAAACATAAGAAGGGACAAGCCAACAAAGTGGTAGATGCTCTGAGTGGGAGGGCAGTGCTAGTGCAAGAGGTGCAGCTCCAAAGTGTGGGTGTAGACTCACTAAGAGGTATGTAAAAATCTGATCAAGACTTCCATGATATATTTTATGTTTGTGAATAGTCCCAAGGATCATTTCATAAGGAGTATGATGATTATGTATTGCAAGATGGGCTACTCTTCAAGGGGGCTCAATTATGTATACCTAGGTGCTCCATGAGGGAGAATTTGGTTTGGGAGAAGCATAGTGGGATCCTAGGAGGGAATTTTGGTTATGACAAAACTTTAGATCAGATTAGAAGATTTTATTACTGGCCTAAGATGCATTTGGATGTGAAAAACTATGTAGAATGGTGTTTCATATGCCAAAGAGCTAAAGGGACAAGCTCCAATGATGGTTTATATCAGCCTTTTCCCATACCAAGCAGACCATGGGAAGCAATAAGTATGGATTTTGTCTTGGGTCTGCCAAAAACTTCAAGAGGATATGACAGTGTGTATGTGGTGGTAGATAGGTTTAGCAAAATGGCAAACTTCATTGCATGCAAATCAACTAATGATGCCTCCCACATTGTAAGTTTTTTCTTTAGGAGATAGTGAGAATACATGGGTTGCCATTGTCAATAGTGTCTGACAGAGATGCAAAATTCATTGGCCATTTTTGGAGAACATTATGGAGAAAGTTGGGAAGTAACTTAACCTTCAGTTCTTCCTACCATCCTCAGACTGATGGGAAAACCGAGGTTGTTAATAGATCATTGGGAAATCTACTGAGATGTTTAACTAAGGAACACAATTAGTCATGGGATTTGATCTTGCCATAGGTAGAGTATGCCTATAATGACTCAATCAATCAGACTATTGGTAGAATTCCATTTGAGGTTTTCTATGGAATGCATCCAAGGGGTGTTTGCGAGTTAAGGGACTTGAGTGGAATGAACAAAAGGAGTGCTCAAGGAGAGGATTTTTTGTGGCTATGCATGACATACATAAGTAGGTCAAATAGACACTTCAGAAGAATGTGAACAAGTATAAAGAGAAGGCAGACTTGAAGAGAAGGGATGTCTAATTCAAAGTGGGGGATTTAGTGTGGGCACATCTGAGAAAGGAGAGACTACCTAAGGGAAAGTATACAAATTTGACGATGGAGAAAATAGGACCCTACAAGGTGGTCCACAAGTATGGAAACAATGCTTATGAGATTGAACTCCCACAAGGAGTTTCCATCTCACGAATTTTTAATGTGACTGACCTATATCCCTTCAAGGGATCTATTTTTGCAGGTAAAGAAGCAGGTGAACCTGTGGATGAGGGAGACTGGATCAAAGATCTTCCACCCACTCAACCAATGAAGCTTGAAGCTATCTTAGATTCAAGGGAGGTGAAAAGAACAAGGAGGAAGATATATAAAGAGCACTTGGTCAAGTGGCATGGATTACTTGAAGAAGATGCAACTTGGATGTCTGAAGAAGACATTGCTTAGCATGGAGTCACTATTGAAGACCTCATTTCATCAGGAGGATGAAATCCTTTCCTCCCCTAGTGTATGGTGTAGGGCACCCTCACAATTTTGGCTTGTTTTTCATTATAATTGGAGTCTAGGTGTGGTTAAGAGAATTTTCATAATGTAATAAGGTCAAAAATTACCATGAACATGATGTAAGTGATGGTTTTAGAAGTCCTAGATGTGTAGGGTCTTGTTTGAGTCATAATTTTATAATTTTGTTAATGTTTATATTGTGCACTTTTTGAAAAATCATGTGGAAGATAGAAGTTGAACGGTCACCACTTCAAATTTCAATTGTGAACCGTTAATAGATGGTTAAAAGATGTTTAAAAAGCCTGAAAATCATTTGAGGTTGTTGGTTGGAGAAATTTTTGAAGGAAATAAAAGCATATTGCTTTGTTTCATAGTCTTTTTTCCTATGTTTTTGTATATATATTGAATCTGTGCGAACCCGTACAGTCAACAACTCATGTAAAATTCACATCACTAAATAAAGAATCATGTTAGCTTTCGTCTGAATCCTTTTAGGAAGGTTTTCATCCAGAAATAAGGGAGAACAAAACAAAACTCTATAAGTTGCTTATTGGCTAGGGTTTCTAAGGGTTTTGATAGAAAAGGAAGTTTTAAAGGCCATTCCACTGTATTGTAGTCAAATAATCTGGTGGAATGGGCCTGTTACATGTTAGGGTAGGTGTTTTTATGTTTGTTAGGTAGGGTGGTGTGGAAAATGGTGGTCTAGCACATGCACAATGTCTGGAAAATTGATTCTCAAGGCATGAAATCACTGGTTATTGAGTGGGACGATGAGAAATTGGATTGTTCAAAGGAAACAAATGTTGGAATTGGTGATTTTATGATGGGTATGAAGTGCGGATGAAATTTTTAAGGCTAGTAGAGAGAGATTTAGTAGTCCTCCTTTGGAAAAGAGGCCTAACTAGGCCATAGAGCAGCTTTGAAGAGCATATCGGGTTATGTCAGCCCAAAGCAACCCTATCAGAGGGTTTGATATGTTGAAAGACAAGATGAGCATCAGGAGTTGATAAGTGGTTTAGAGGGAGATATAGTTGGATAAGTGTGTCCAGAGGCCTAATTGTGAATAGGCAAGGTTGTAATGGGAAAGAACCCTTCAAAAGGTGATTGTGGTTTGTAATTCAGTTGGAATCAATGTGTTGGAGTCCATTACCGCTATGTCTTGCATCACAAGCTACCCACCCATAAGAATTGTCTATCCAGAGAATCCAAATCCTTCACAAACCCAAATGGATCCACCTAAAGCATGCACCTATAAATAGGAAGATCTTGCACCACAGACTTTAGCAACTAAACACGGCCAACAAAGGACAACCATCGATGGGTCGAATGATTAACCTTCGCACAAAAATTGTCCAAAATATTCTACCATGATTCTCTAGGAAGTCTACCAACATAGATAGGAATACCAAGATAACTTAAGGGAAGAGAACCAATCTGAATCCTCAAGATACGAGAAATCCTTTGTTGAATAAGCCTCAGAGTATTGAAGAATAAAATGGAAGATTTATCTTCATTAATCCTTTGACCAGAAGCAACAAGATAGATATCCAAATCCTTGTGCAAGTTCATAGCTTCTTTGATCTTAGTGTTGCCCGATTTTCACCTACAGGCTCAAATAGGCAGGGGTCTATTTTCAAGTGTTCATAATGGCCAAATGGATTAACTTTTTCCTCAAGTCACCAACACATCTCAGTCGCTGTGAAGTTTTATATCTCCCTCCGCATGGGAAATGGTCTCACCGACAGTTGTTCAAGGTTGGAATCGGGATAGGAATTTGCGCTCGGGGAGATGTCTTGCCGATCGAAAGGGTCTCGCCGAATGGATATTTGGAATCGGTAAGACTCTTGGCCGCGGGGTTTGAGTTCGGCATGATGTCTCACCAAAAGATGAGCTCTCGCTGAAGGGATCTGTGTTCGGGGAGAGGTCCTGTCGACGGAGCGAGGTCTCGACGAAATGAAATAGCCTCAATGAAAGGTCTTGTCGACCCAATGGTGTCTTGCCGAGGGAGTTAGCGTCGGTGTAATGTTTTGAGCTCGGCATGATATCTCGCCGACCGGGTGAAGTCTCGCCGACAGGTTGTGGCTTCGGTGTAATGTCCCACCGAAGGTCGTTGGTCTCACCGAAGAAATAGGAGCTCGGGGAGAGGTCTTGTCGACCCGATGGTGTCTTGCCGAGATATTTTTCCTTTGGCATGAAGTCTGGCCAAATGGGGAAATTCTTGCCGACAAAAGGGTGCCTTCGGTATAATATTTTGAGTTCGGGGAGAAGTCTCCCCAACCCGATGGTATCTCGCCGACCGTTGTGCACAAGTGGTATGAGCTCGCCAAAATGTTTTGAGCTAGGCAAGATGTCTCACCGATGCTTGTTTGTCTCGCCAAAGGTTATGCCTTCGATGTGACCTCCGACCGACAAGTGGTGGTCTCGCTGAAAGAAGTTGAGCTCGGCATGATATCTCACCGATAATGGAAGTCTCGCCGAAGGGTGGGGGCTTCGGTATAATCTCTCATCGACTGAGGGGAGTCTTGCCGATAGCGATCAACTTTCCCATGGATAAGGATATCGGTAGGACTCTTAGTGTTCGCTATGACCTCCTACCGACTGAAAGATGTCTTGCCAGATTCAGATGTCTTTCCAACAGGAACACAGTGGTATAACTCTTAGGGGCTCGCTATGATGTCTGGCTGATAGCGATTGTCTTGGCGACCACTGTGGATGTCGATATGACTCTGGCCACTCGCTATGAGGTCTTGTCGACCATCGCGTGTTATGCTAATAACCATCTTGTGGGGTATACTCGCATCGGGGAGACATGATTAGTGTCTCACCGACAGTGATTTTGTTTGAAGGACCTCTGACCACCCGGGAATCTTACGTGGAGTGTGTTCGCCCAATCAGAGAGAACTAAAGGCGAACCATTGTCCATTTGACTAATTGACTACCCCTGAAAAGAAGATCAACAGAATGTAAGCAACATGGATCTGCTCTGAGATTAAAAGGAATGGAGCAGCTCGGTGAAGCAATGGTATGGAGATCTAATGGGAAAATCTGATGTTGTTTCCAGAAGAGGTCAACTTGTGGAAGGGTCTAGAACAGGAGAAGAACATAAAGGATGAGACCGCAAGGATAGCTAGGATGTCGACTGGTAGGAGTGGATCGACATTTATGATAGCTCTCAGAAACATTCAAAGCAGCTCTGATGGAAGTTCGAGGGTGGACACAGGGGCCATAAGTTAATGAGATTGTTGCAAAAGATCAAGGAGGCCATTCCTGGAGTGACCCTTCACCGACATGGACAGCAAGGATACACGTTTAATGCAGCATTAACTTCATTAAAAAATATTTTGGAGGCTGATATTTTTGTAAGCCCTAGGGGCTAGGACTTTTGTATATATGGCTTTTTTGCCTCTTTGTAAAGGAGTTCTGATTATGCATTCTGGAGAGTTAGTGATTTTTCTTAAATCCTTTCTCAGCCAATGTATGCTTTGTAACTCATTTGGATTTTGGAATATGAAATATAGAGATTACCTTGGAAACCAGTGTTAGTATTCATACTACTTTCATTTTGTCTTTTAGATTATGCAAGTTTTGAACTGTGCTTTTTCTAAGTCTGCATTTGAACTTTAAAGTCGTGAAATTCATCTTTCCTTCTTAAAATACATATGCAGATTAATCCTTTTCAATAATGATGCATAAGTTCACAAAGTTTATGTTGAGTAAATGAGATAGCTACCATTAGTTTTCTAGTGTATGTTCATCTTGTTTTCATTTCATGATTTTTGTCAGTTCGGTGTATCACCATAGGGATTAGTTTCTACCATTTTTGTTTTGCTTTAGTAACCTCCTCCCTTTACTTTACAAAAATCAGTAATATAGGTGATACAGCCAGCATAGGAAGCCGACCTTTTTCTGGAGGTCTGATCTTGTATAAATTTTATACTTTTAAGGTCATTCCCATGTTACACTAGATTGTTGAATTTTACATTCAACAGGGTGCAAAATCCAAGTGTTAACAATTCTGGCATGCCCATCAAGGTAGTATCATCCAAAAATTGTAGGTGGGATTGAGGAGGTAAACCATTTCTCCACCCCCATCCCTGGATAAGACCCAACTCCACATTACATTTCACCAATCTCCCCAGGCCTTTAGCAAGAAGGATAAATAAATAAGGAGAGAGATGATCCCCTTGACGAAGGCCTCTAGAAGCACTAAACAGAGAAGAAGGCTCACCATTTATTAGCACCGAGAAAGAAGTGGAAATAACACAGCACATAACCCACTGGATCCATTCCTCAATAAAACCAAAAGCAAGAAGAAGTTTTTGCAAGAAGGACCACTTCACTCTATCATAGTTCTTTGCCATATCTAGCTTGATGAACATAGCCTTTTCTTTTGAGGATTCCATAGAATGAATGGTTTCAGTAGCAATGACCATCCCATCCAAAAAAAATTGATCCTCCACAAAACCACTATATTCCTCAAAGATAATCCCTCTAAGCCATCGCTTCAGCCTTTCAACAATCAACTTGGAAATAATTTTATACGCCACATTACAAAGGGAGATAGGTCAAAATTGACTCAGACGATCCACCCCCTCACATTTGGGAATGAGAGTAAGGAATTTAGAGTTCAAATCCCTCAGCATCTACTTATTCCTTTGAGACTCCTGAACCACCTCCAAAAGGTCTAGCTTAATGATATCCCAAAATTCTTGATAAAATTCAATCAAAAAGTCATCAGGGCCCGAGACTTTCCCTTTCTTCATCTAGAAAATAGTAGCCTCCAATTCTTCTAGCGATATGTTTCCCAAAAGATGCTCATTCATCTCCCCAATAACCAAAGAGGGGATACAAGATAAAACTTGATTTTCTTCCACCAAACTATCCTGAGAATCCTCTCTAAATAAAGAAGCAAAGAACTATGAAGCTTCTCTAGACATATCCTGCAAAGAAGATAAATGCTCACCCTTGTCATTCACAAGAATAGTCATATAATTACCATGACTCCTGGCCTTCACCAAGTTGAAGAGGAAAGTAGTGTTTTTGTCTCCCTCTTGTAACCACTCCACTCAAGCCTTTTGTTTCCAACAAAAATCCTTGCACAGCTCAGACTCTTCCAAAGCTTTCAGAGCTCTAGCCTCCTCCCTGAGTAAATCCTCAGAAAAACCAAACTCCCTTATCTCCCGAGTGATGACATCCAAGTCAATTTGAGTAGCAACTTTAGCATGAAAAATATTTCCAAAGCACTGCCTATTCCACCTTTTGAGTTGATATTTTACATATTACAACAATTTAGAAAAATAATACATAACAGTGCCATAAGCAGGTCTTCCCCTTCGCCACCATTCAGCCACATGCTCCTGCAAAGATGGATCTCTTAACCACATAAGATGGAACTTGAAAGAGGGGGACCGAGCAACATGAACCGAAGTAGCAAATAACTTAATAGGCCAATGATCTGAGCCCCTCCAATCCAAAATCTCAGAGCAAGTAGACCACAATCCTCCAACCCAGAAAAAGGAAACCAAGAAATGGTCAAGTCTCTTAGCAATATAGTTCACTCCCAATCTCCTATTATTCCAAGTAAACTGACCATTATGGGGCTTGATGTCAACTAGATTCAATGCAAATATATTATCCTGAAGAAGGAAAGCAGAGGGATCCAATCTCACAATACCACCCTTCTTCTCATCCAACTTAGTAATGGCATTGAAATCACCCGCAATAATCTAAGGGAAAAAAGGAGCAAGGCTTCGAATGAAATTAATATGAGACCACAATATCTGCTTACCCGAAAAATCAGTAGGGGCATAGATGTTTGAACGAAGAATAGTTTCTCCTGACTCTAGATTTGAAGCAACCACAGAGATGGAAGACTTGGAGGACATCCACCAAAGAGGATGAATCTTCAATGGGTTCCAAATGCAAGCCACACCCCCAACATTCCCATGAGCCCCAATACACTGGAAATCACCTCACCCCCATAGCTTAGGCAACAAACCGATCATACCTTCCACAGTTAACTTAGTCTCTTGTAAAAAAAGAACATCAAGAGAATGAGTTCTCACCAAATCACGAACAACTTTTTGTCAAGGGCCATTGTTCAAGCCCCTTACATTCCAAGAAAGGACGATCATTTTAGAGGGTTAGAAAAATGGGAATCTAGGCTCTTAACAGATCCAAACTCCACCAAAGTCTCCCCCATCAACTTTATTTTTTCCAAATCTTTCTTTTTCCCAACTTTAGAAGACTTCTTAGCAACCCCTTTTATTAGGTCTTTCTGAAGAATTCCCAATGAAGGAGAAGCCTTGCTGCCTTTTATCGAATCAGACCCCACTTTCACCTATCGAGTAGAAATATCTCCCTTCCCCAACTTTGTATCCACAAGAGTCTCAGACCTTCCATGAACCACCAAACTATGATCTGTTTCTATTTGCAAAGCCCCAGTCTCCTGAGAAGTCTGGTTGTATTTTGGAATAATTCCTTCCTAAAACCCTTCTGAAACACCCTAATCCAAAAACATCAATCCCCGATTCACTTCCTACTGACTAAGATCATCCATAACCTCAAATCTATTGAAGGTATCTCCTTCCTTACGCTCCTTCAAATTCTTCTTTTGACCTTGGTTCCTATTACGAGCCTTGATAGGAATAAAACCCTCCACGCCAATAGCCTCACCAGGAACTAGATCCTTTCCTTTATCCACCTTAGGAGGATTGCAAGGAGGCTGAGCAGTCTGAGGCCTAGAAGAATTAGACTTCGGGCATCTCCTCTATAGATGGCCATATTCATGACAGAGATGGCAACGAAAGGGCAAGGTCTCATAATCCAGTTGTTGCACCCAAGAATATGCACCCGCACAAATTTCCAAAGAATTTGGAAGAGGGTTATTTAAATCCATTTCAACACAAATGCAAGCAAAATTCATTACCTTTCTATCCTTATTTTGTTGAGAGGGACCCACCGGTTTCCCCAACAGTGAAGCAACTCAATGCAAGATGTCATTGTACAAATATTTAACTAGAAATCTAGGGAGACGAACCCACACCGAAACTCAATTCGGAAGCACCTCCGAAGGATCAAAAATCACATGTCAGGGTTTAATAAATAAACCAAATTGGTTGTGGAATTAAGGCCCACCTTCAAACACTCTATTGTGATCTGCCATGCAATTAAATGTCACCATGAAGTAACTATTTGCTAACAACATTATTTCCATCTCACCCTCCAAGGACTAGGTACAATGAGCCCACGACTCCAGAAATTCAAGTGAAACCCTCATTCCCAAAAATTTGTAGAGCAAAGCATGCTTTGAGTAATACTTAATACCTCTACAATTGATTCTGTTTGAATCGTTAGCACCGGCCTTTCTTTGCATCGCTCCAGGAAGCCATTGATTTTTGGAATTTGAGGTCCTCCAAACGGAGCAAACCCTCCAACCCCCAAGTCATTATTAAACAAACTATTCTCAACCACTGTCATCGCATAAGGAGGTGATTTCATTCCAAAAGCAACACAAAAGTCTAGAGAGGGTGTATATTTGGATGTTTCACCAGTATTCATGGCCACAAAAACCCAAAAGCCTTCGAATAAAAGAGGAAAAAGGCTACATTTGTAGCCAAACCAAAAAGAGATGGCATGAAATCCACCTCAAACCCCACCGCCACTGAAGAAAGAACGAAGCAAAGAGAAAGAAGCTCACTGAAAGAGAAGCCCCGACGCTACACTCTCAGGCACCAAGAACTCCCCACCATACAAAATCAAGCCTCGCAGCCATTAGATCGCCCCCCAAATAGGAAAAAAGCATCACACAACATCCAAACACCTTTGATCCATGCCACCCCTATGCATGCATAGACGAAAGCCAACATGTAGGTTGTGGTTTACCAGCCACGGGCCTACAACATCTCCTCTCCCACGCTCGAATTCATCCTCCAAGTCACACAGAATACCTTCATTCAAGGAGTTTCGTTGGAAATGGAAGCCATGTGTCTTGTTCTTTATTATGATGTATTCAATAAAAAAAATGCAGTACTACCTCAGAGATAAGAATTTACACGCTCTTAGGAAATAATATGCTATTATCATTGTTAGAATATTAATCTTTGCTTGGTAAAGGTTATTATTTAATTGTAATTATTTATTTGTAGCCACCTCCTTAAGAGGATTTTGACAACTTGCACACACATAGATGAATGGTGGCATTCATTGAGTTGGGAGTTACTTTCTAATTCTAACTCCTCTTCTCACCTCTATATATTGAGGTGCCTCTCCTCTCATTCTTCATTCAAGCAAGCAAGCTTAAGGCTTAAGTGCTCTCTCTCTCTCTTTGTATCATTCATAATATTTAGGGTTTTTTCTTGTTTTTTCCCCTAATCAAATTCTTGTGTCTCCTTTGCATTTGGTGGTGCTTGGTTTGGCTACTTTTTCTTTGGTAATATTTTTCCTTCAAACAATGCTCATTGATTAGTTATTTCCTTTGCTCAATTTATTTTTCCTTTCATGGTATTAGAGCTTGGTATTACTAATCATTTGTGAGCTACTTGTTGAAGGTTTACCAAGTTTTAAAGGAACGCCATTGGAAGCACTCTAAGAGGGGAGGAGAAGAGCCAAAAGTTTAATCTTGCTTCTTGTCTAATATTTTTTTTCTCTAACCCTTGTGCAAGTTTTTTTAATCTAAAATATTTCTAAGTATTTTTTGTTTTCAAATTTCAAAGCTATATAAGTTGCATGCATATCTAATTTTTTACAATTTTTTTAGAAACCCTCAAATAAAGAATTATATTTCATTTTTTATAAAAAATTATTAGTTTTGTACAAATCTGCAAAATAAATTATTTTTCTTTCAAAATAAATCTCTTTTTTTTTTACATATTAATATCAAATAAATATCTTTTTTCTTTTCAAAAATTAAAATCAATAATAAAAAAATCATTTTTCTTTCATTTAAGGATTCATCTTTTTTTTAAACAACCCTCCAAGCTTTTTCTAAAATCAATATTTAAAAAGTTTCCATAAATCTATAATATTTTAAAAATTACCTAAATTTTAAAAAGTTTCCCTGAATCTATAAACATTCTTTTTGTTTTTTTCTAAAAGCGTTTTCTAAAAAAACCTTAACTCTAGGTTTCAAAATCTTTTGCCCGCCCATATTCTTTTTCCCCCGCCCATTTAAAAGTTAAGTTTTTGATTAAGGAACAAGCAGGTTTTGAAGGGACCCCGAAACCCTTAACAGTAAACAAGAGAAAGATACAACATCAAAAGGATCATGACAAAAAATAGACAGTTTCCATCAAATAAGAAAACAAGGAACCATCCCAAGGCAGCACAGCAAAAAACCAACAAAAATCCAACAAAAGTCCAGCCACTAGGCCAGATTCCTGAGGATATCCGCCGCCTCCTGCTCGAGTTTGTTCATATTTAAAGTATCTTTCTTAATCTCCTAAATGTTAACAAGATCCTGGTCAGCCTTCCTCTTCAAGTTCGCTTTGGTTCTTTTACTCGGCCCCACGCCTTCCACCTGGGTTTCCTCTTTCTCAACATCCACATACATAGCAGTCCTGACCTGATATGCATTTTCCAAATTATCAACCATCGTATTCATGGTCTTCGTGGTAGATTTTAAAATTTTGTGGCTCATTTCCAAAACCTTGTGGATAGAATCTTTTATGTTCTTCATCTTTTCCTCCATACCAAAAATCTTTCCACCATGGTTACTCTTAAATTGTTCCAAATTCTCAATTGTTTTCTTGAGGCAATCCACCATGTATTTCTTTTCTTCCTCGGTCCATAAGTCGATGGCCTTATCTCTGTCTCTATTATTATTGTCATTCTTTTCAGCCTTTTCTAGTTTACTGTGCATAGCCCTCTGATTCAATTTAAGTTCCTTAATCTCAAAAAACACCCATCTGATTAACCGAAATAAATCCACAGACCCATTACAAGCAATAGCAAGAATGTCATCAGGAAATTCACGTTCAGCTTTAAAGTAATGGTCATCCGCCTTTAGCTCACTGGGATAACGAGGCCTATCCTCTCTATCAGTGGCAAGGTAGCTGGAGTAATCTGATGAGGGGGTCGACTGCGAATCATCCTGATTAGTATTATAAGAGGGATCCTCTGAGACCTTTCTCTTACCCTTCTCCTGGGGAGAGACACTAGAATTACCTTTCCCCTCAATTGCAACCCTTCCCCTGGAAGAAGGGGTCTGGTGGGACAGAGTCAGCATAGCTTTGAAATTTTCATAGATTAACACAAGCAAACCCTCATGGAGAATAGAATGCCTAATGGGATTCTGACTATAGTTCTGAAGACTAGCATTCAAAGAGGTAGCAAGATAGAAAGCGAAAGAAACCCTAACCTAATGTCGGAAATGGTTGAGGAGCACGAAATGGTACCCAAATACCCTATTGTAATGACCATCTAGGGTAATGTATTCCATAAGCACTTTCAACACCTTCCTCCAATGCGAGATGATCTTCATTGAATCGTAACTACTTTTGGTAGTCCTTCGCAGATCCTCCTTTTCCTTCTCTGTCTTTGGAATTTTTTGCACAGCCTGGTCGGAGAGTTTCATGTCCCTATAAAACTTGATGCCCTCAATGGAAAGCCCCATAACCTCAACAATTAATTGCTCATCAATAGCAACCTTTCTCCCAGACAAATTAATCTCGCCATCCTTCCATTCCTTGGCAGAAAACCTATTGATGTTCGGGTCCTAGCCATGAATTTTTTCAATATGATTAGTTATCTCGCCCTTCTCCAGCAACCCCCAAACCTTAGTGTTACTTCTTAGCCCCTCACAATCTGTCGGTTCCACCCTGCGACACTCACCACCCATGTTGGTAGAATTGCAGGCTTGTTCAGAAGACTCCAGAAAACCAATTAAGCTGGTAATCAAAATACCCAGAAAGCATGTGAAGCATAAAAAATTAGAATAGTAATTAATATTGTTGTGCTTTATCCAACGATGAAGAATTATTGAACAACAGTCCTAAGACTGCATGACAAGACACTCAACACCCATAATCATACGTTGGTAGGGGGAATTTGAACCTTCTCGTGAATTTGATCATACATTAATAAGGCAATAAAATCAACCTCCAGCTTATCACTCCTTTGCCACATCACCTTGTCCTTTGCCTAAACTCCCTTATTGGCAAAAAAGTCTGCCACCATGTTAATTTCCCTATATGCATGGGAAATAAAGCATTTATCAAAGTTACTAATAATCCCCTTGGATAGATTAATCCAATTCTCTATAGTCCATGAGGGTTTTTGAAGGCCCTTAATACATTGTATGATATTGTTCGAGTCCCCTTCAAGCCACACATTTTTAAAGTTCAACTGACGAGCAAGATTCAAGACTTGAAATGCCCCCATGGCTTCAGCAATGTGGTTGGTTTGGGTACCCAAGGGGAGAGCCACCGCTGCAATAAAAAAGCCATTCTCATCCCTTATCACTCCCCCACACCCAGCTGGCCCAAGATTACCCTTGGTCACCCCATCAAAGTTGATTTTTACCCAACCAGGAGGAGGGAGGTTCCAATGGATTCCATCTCTAGGACCCTTAGTGGGTTTAAGAGGAGAAGAAATATCAACATTAATCTTCCAGGCATCAACAACTCTAAGCTCATAATCTCAGTATCTGACCTTTCCATTAGCCTTGATTTTGCTATTGAGCAAATTGAAATTCTCTCTCACAACTCTGATAATTTTACCAAAAATAATTTCCTCCGAAAGAACTGAATCCCAGAAGATTCTATTGTTACACTCTTTCCAAATGCCCCATGCGAGGTGAGGAAAAATGTATCTCCAAAGTAGATTCAGCACTTGATTGCTAGAAGGAGCCTTCCACTGGCTATAAAAGTCCAAGATAGACCCAGTAAAAACCCAGCTGAGATCCCACAATTGAAAAATCCTACACCAGATGTCATAGGAAAAAGGATAGAGGAGAAAGAGATGTGAAGTTGTCTTAGCCTCTGCATAGCAAAGATAACATCTGTTAGGAAAAGAGAAGCCATGCTTACATAGATCGTCATTAGTTAACAATTTATTCTGAAGAAGGATCCACGCAAAGATGTTGACTTTAGGTATAAGGTTGTGCACCCATGCCTTCACCCACATAGGAGAAGGGGAAGAATGATAACATGAGGCCACCATCAAAGAAATATAATAGATCCCTGAGGAGGACAACTTCTAGACCAAAGAATCCTCTTGGCCCCGCGAACTAAGCACAACAGAGTTAAGGAGAGACTACAGGGGGAGAGGGCCCAGACTAATAGTAGAGATACCAACCCACTGATCATTCCTCCAATAGTCTCCAACAAAGGTACCACATATGGCTTTGCACTCCTCCATATGATTCCTAAAGATAGGAATACTAGAAAGAGGTTCATTCCTGATCCACTGGTCTTCCCAAAACATGATTTTTCTACCATCTCCAAGTTTCCAAATCACACCTTTACCAACAAGATCCCTAGCCTTAATGAAATTATTCCAAAGGGTTGAACCAAGAGGGAGATTCTGAGAACTAAGAAAATCTTTGATGGAGTCAACTCCCTACAAATATTTTATGTGCCAGATAGCATTCCATTCATGGGAATCAGCAAAGGTTCTCCAAATCTGTTTTACCAAGAGAGATTTATTAAAAAATCTAATGATCCTTGGACCAAGATCCCCATACTTTTTGGGTTTGCACACATTCTCCCAAGCAACCAGCGGAATCCTCTTCTTCTCTTCAACCCCAAACCAAAGGAAACATTTTTGAATCTTTTCAATAATTTCAGCAAACTTGGAAGGAATCTTAAACAAACTTAGAGCATAAATAGGAAAATTCTGAAGTGAAGCCTTTAGCAACATAACTTTACCAGCTTGACTAAGAAGGGCCCCTTTCCAACCAGCCAACTTTCGATTAAACCTATCCACAAGAGAAATCCAAAAAGATTATGGAGGTTTGGTTCCCAGAGGAAGCCCCAAGTAAATGGAAGGAAGAGTATTAACAACACAGCCTAATATGTCTGCAATCTTCCTTTGCCTAAGTTCTGGGGTGTTGAAAAAGAAAAGAGAACTTTTCGTCCTGTTAATTTTTTGCCCTGAAGCTTCCTCATAAAGCACAAGGGAACTTTTCAGAGTTCTAGCTTCTCCAATTGTTGAGCTTCCCATAAGAATGGTGTCATCAACGAATTGGTGATGCGAATAGGCAAGATTAGCCTAAGACGGTTTTAACCCTTTCAGACTCCCTTCCATTAGTTTTTTGTGCAAAAGCCTTCCCAGAATTTCCACCATCAGGGTAAAGAGAATAGGAGAAATAGGATCTCCTTGTCTCACACCTCTAGAGACTTTGAAAAAATGGGAAGGAGATCCATTGATAATGACAATAGTGCTGGTAGTTGAAATCATTTCCCATATCAGCTGCAGAAATCTCTCTGAAAACCCAAAAGCTTTTAAAACTTTCATCAAGAACTCCCAGTCCACCCTATCATAGGCCTTAGACATATCTAACTTAAGTAAAAAAACCTTGGTTTTTTGAGACTTCTAAAGAATGGATATTCTCATGAACCGTAATGATGGAATCCAAGATTTGTCTACCAGGGAAAAAGCCATTCTGCTGAGGAGAAATCAACAGTGGGAGAACCCCAAGAATCCTAGTGGTAACCACTTTAGAAATTATTTTGTAAAAGGAGTTGCATAAGCTAATTGAGCGGAAGAAATCAAAAGCATCAGCACTAGGGAACTTGGGGATAAGAACAATAAACGTAGCATTAAGCTCTTTCAACAATTTCCTGGATCCAAAAAACTCTTTAACAACATTAACCACATCATTAGCAACAATCTCCCAAAAGACTTGGAAAAAGAACCTAGGGAACCCATTAGGACAAGGGACCTTATTACCTTCAAAATAAAAAACAGCCTTTCTAACCTCTTCCGGTGAAGGGATAGCAGTCAAAGATCTATTTTGATGCTCATTCAAAATGTTGGGGATAGCATCAATGAGGGTTTGTTTAGCATTCACATCCAACCTCTCTTCCGCAGATAAAAGGTTAGCAAAGAACTGGATGGCCTCATTCCTAATCTCATCCTCCTTTTCAATTTGGACACCATTCTTCAAAATATGAGTGATACGATTAGATGCCTTGTGTTTCATAGAAGTCATGTGGAAGAACCTGGTATTCTTATCCCCTAACAAAAGTCAAATCGATCTTGATCTTTGTTTCCAATATTCCTCTTTGTTTGATATAATATCATGATATTTTATGAGGATTTCATTTTTATCTTGTTAGGAAGTCTCCCATGTAACCATCTTTCTGAATTATATCCTGAATATCCTTTAAATCAGACTGAATAGCGGACTTAGTAGCAAAAATGTCCCCAAAAACTTCCTTATTCCAAATTCAGACGTTGGTTTTGACCTCGCTGAGCTTTTTAGCCACCTAAAACATAGCAGTACCACTAACCTTTATATTCCACCAATCTTGAATGCAATTAAAGATATTAGGATGAGACAACCACATTCTTTCAAATCTAAAAGGGAAGTTTCTCTTACCTGACATAGAGTCAGCCACAAAACTTATAGGGAAATGATCTGAGCCAATTCTGGAAAGAGCATTTAAAGAACATAAATAATCCTTCATCCAATTATCCGAAATTAAGGCCCTATCAAGCCGAACTTGGATAAAATCATTCCCAACCCTCCTGTTAGACCAAGTGTAGGTAGCCCCCTTAAGGTACACATCATGCAAACATTGGGAGTTGATAAAATCCATCAGGTCCAATTTACTATCCATCTGTATTTTAGAACCCCAAATTTTTTTGACACAATCAGTGGAGTGTTAAAATCTCCCATAATGATCCAGTTCTCATTAGGGAAGCATAACCTAAAAGACTCGAGTCTTTTCCAAACACTCCTTCTTGCAGTTTTATTGTTGGGGGCATAGATATTAGATAGAATCCAGTTGAAATCATCTCTGATATGCCTGAATCTAGTAGCCACATGATTGGCATCTTCCCAAACCGGAGTACCATGAAGATGATCCTGATTCCAAAAAGTCACTAAACCTCTAGAATCTCCCTCCGAACTCCTACCCTGCACACCACAATTCTTGAAAATCTTAATCTTTTCCACTCTATCCTTAGGCATCTTGGACTCCTGAACAATTAAAATATCTGGTTTATGGTCCCTACCAAAATTGTGCAAAATATCTTGTTTCCTTTAAAATGTTAAGTTACTTTTAAAAAAAATCTTTTATTTTTTTCAAGTTTTTTAAAAAACATATGTAAGTTTTATTAATTTATAAAGTTTTATTTAAAAGTTTCTTTACTTACTAAAAATAATCTTTTTAATAGTTTTTTACTATAAAAGCTTTCAATCATTTAAACTTTTTATATATTGCTTTTTAAAAGATTAAATAATATTTTTTATTTTTTATTCAAATTTTATAATAGTTTTTTTAATCATTTAATTTCAACATTACAATTTGCTATAGTTTTTAAAGGAGTTTTTTTAAATTCAAGCAAAAGGGATATTTTTTATTTTATAAACAAATATTTCAAATAGTTATTATTTTTCATAAAGTTGTGATTTTTTTTACAATCATGTCTACTTTAATTCCTAAAATTAAGTTGATTTCTTCTAACTATCATTCTTGGAAAACGCATATCTCCTTTATTTTTTGTTTTAAACATCTTTTAGATGTTGCTACGAATCCCAAATCGGAACCTGATCCATCTACATCCAAAGATGATCAAGAAAAATGGAGGCTCAAAAATAAGGAAGCCCTTGGCCTCATAGGTATTTCCATGTCACCTAAACTATATGTTCATATTGGGACATGCACAAAAGTCTATGAAGCATGGGACAAACTCAAAACTATTTATGATAGTTTAAATGAATCTAGAAAAATTCAACTTCAAGATCAACTTGAAGATTTGAGGTATTCTGATTTCAAATCTATGGATGATTTTCTATTAAAATTTGATGCTTTGAATAGTCAATTGAATGGTTTAGGAGTAAAGTTAGAATATCTTAGATTAATTCATCTTATTCTTAAAAAATGTCTTCCTAGGAAATTTCAGCAATTTATTACTAATATTCATGCTCAATTAGCTATTCCTTCTTTAGCTACTCAATTAACTTATGATATTTTTCACAATTTATTAAGACAGGAAGAAGCTAAGTTAATTCAATTTGGTAATCTTAAATCTAATGAGCATGCCTTTTTGTCTAATCATAAACAAAATTTTAAGCCTCATTCTAAACAATATTATAATAACAAACCTCATTATAATAATGGCAATGATCTTAGGAATAATACTTCTTCTAAGAGACCTCATTACACTTATTGTAATAAGGATGGTCATTGGAAAAATACTTGTTTTAAGAAGCAAAATGAGAAAATCCTATGAAGCAAAATAATCAATGACAAAATAAGCTTGAGTTTCAAAATAATGCAAATCAATCTAGATGTGCTTTTACTTGTAGTTTTAATGTTTCTCAACCTCTTGAATGGGTTATTGATTCAGGTGCATCTCAACATGTTACTTCACATAAAGAAGTTTTTGAGTCTATGCAACCTGATATGTCTAATGTTCCTCTTGAACTTGTTAATAATCATACTTGTAAAGTAGAAGCAATTGGAGATGTGAATGTTCCTAATGGTAAATTGCATGATGTTTTATATGTTCCTGAATTAAAGAATAATTTGCTTTCAGTTGTTAAGCTTTGTCAAGATAATAAAATAGATTTTTACAAAGATGTGTGCTATGTTATTGATCCAAAACAAAACAAGGTCATTGCTAATGCTAAATTAAACAATGATAATTTATTCATATTTTATGAGTTTTCTCAATCTAGATGCTCTTTAATATCTACCATTGATTTTAATGTTTGGCATGAAAGACTTGGTCATATAAATGCTAACAATATTTCTTTAATGCAAAATCTTAATATGGTAGATGGATTGCCTAGTATTGTTCCATCTAAAATTATATGCACATGATGCATGAGTGGTAAGATGCATAGGGATCCCTTTCCACATGGTCAATCATGGAGGGTAACTAATAAGTTGCACCTAGTTCATAGTGACCTTTTGGGACCCATGGAGAATAACTTCATCCAACGATCAAGGTATGCACTTACTTTTGCTGATGATTATTCTAGACTAACTTGGATCTATTTTCTTCATAGTAAGGATCAAGTTCTTGATATATTTTCTGAATTTCATAAATTTGTTGAAAGGAAATCTAGTTTTAAACTTAAAATTCTTAGAACTGATAATGGTAAAGAATATGTGAACAATGATTTTAATAGTTATTTGAAATCATTTGGTATTAAGCATGAGCTAACTCTTCCCTATACACCTCAACAAAATGGTGTAGCGGAAAGGAAGCATAGAACTATTGTTGAAATGACTAGATGAATGTTACATGCTAAAAATATGTCTTATAAATTTTGGGCAGAAGCTATGTTTTGTGCTACTTACATTATTAATAAGACTCCTACTAAAGCTTTAAATGATATAACTCTTGAAGAAGCTTGGTTGGGTAGGAAGCCCAATCTTAAGCATTTAATAATTTTTGGTTCAATTGCTTATGTTCACAAACCTAAACAAAAGAGGCAAAAATTAGATCCTAAATCTTCTTATCATATTTTTATTGGCTATGATGAACATTCTAAAGCTTATAGAGTTTATAATCCTCTTACTAACAAAGTTAAAGTTGCTAGAGATAAATGCATTGTTAAAAATGGTGTTCATGATTGTTCTAAAGTGCATGATATTGAATCGTCTCAAAATAAAGTTATTGTTGTGGAGGATAATCCTCAAGTTGAATATTCTTTAACCCTCCTAATGCATCTCTTACACATAGTGATAGTGCTGATGAAAATGTTGAAATCTCTCCTTATGATTCTTCTTCTAGTGATGATACTTCTACATCTAAAATCAAGCTTAAGGCTTAAGTGCTTTCTCTCTCTCTCTTTGTATCATTCTTAGGCATTTTTCCTCCATTCATAATATTGGGGTTTTTTCTTGTTTTTTCCCCTTATCAAATTCTTGTGTCTCTTTTGCATTTGGTAGTGCTTGGTTTAGCTACTCTCTCTTTGGTAACATTTTTCCTTCAAACAATTCTAATTGATTAGTTATTTCCTTTACTTAATTTATTTTTCCTTCCAATCATCAATACTGAGAGTAATATGAGGGAACCTAATAAACACATCAAGAGGGTAGATGTCAAGATATCTCAACCTGATAGAAAGGTTCCAAGAAAGCTATTGATTGCTAATGAAAAGTTGGATAAGTTGATGGGTTTAGTGAAATATTTGTCATACATGGTAGCAAGGAATGAGAAAGGGTTACCACTTCCAAATAACATAACTCATTTTAATGAGGGTCGACATTTACACAATAAACCTATTGGAAGGAAAAAGTAACAATTTCAAGCATTGTCGAGTAAATCCTATCACATCTTGTCACAAAGAGCTCGTGGAGCATAATATTCTCAAGATACCATGCAAGGTAGGGGTAGGATAGATGGGTTTGTCCTATCCCATAGATATATGTATAGGGAAATATATGAATAGCAGAGTAGGATAGAATATATGTAAGAAGCAGAGAAAGAAGATAAATTAGAATATGTATAGAGTATAGGGTGTTGCAAGTATGAAGGTGTTATCATTGATGTCAACAAGCATGTGTTTTCATTGATGTCAATTGTGTAGTGGTTGAGAGAGATTATTTCTTTGATTAGTTATATTATGTTGTCATCAATTAAGTTACTGGTGCTAACCTATGGTGTTTCTTTGATAAGCTTTTGGTTATGGTTATGGTTATGGTTATGGTTATGGTTATGGTTATGGTTATGGTTATGGTTATGGTTATGGTTATGGTAGTGATAAATATGTCGAGGATATTGAGAAAAATTATAAAAAGAGGTAACAGGGTGTTGCAGAGGTGTTCTAGTTTTGCTCCCCATTTCTTCTGGGTTGAAGATTTTCTTGTGTGGTTTGGATATGTTGGTTAGAGGTGTTCATAGTTTCTATATCCATAATTTTGGTTTTTGGATTGTTGTACAGAAGAAGTTTTGTTCACCAATGTGTGAACTAGATTCACATTGTTGCTTATAGAGGTGTCTAAGAGAAATGTCTTTGTTTTGCATTTCTCCACAGTTGCTCTTAAGGTCTTGCAATTTTTAAGATATGTTGATGGTGTTGGTCTCTTGCCTTTTTCAAGAGAATTTGTAGTTTGGTGCTCTAGAAGATGGATTTTAAAGTTGCAGTGTTTGGCAATGTAGTTTGAGTGTATTGGGCGTGTGCATTCTGAAGGTGCGGGTTGTTGCGAAGGAGTTTGATGGATTTTAGGATGTTAGAGGAATATTCTAGATTGTGATGAAGAGTGGTGTGTGGTTTGCAAGTCATCCTTGGATTTGAGGAAGCATGCAATTCAAAGATTAATGGTGTTTGCATGAGTAACAGTTGACTTGGTATTTATACTACATTCAAAGATGTTTAAGTATTAATGAAGGAGTAGTGTGGTCTGTGAGTGTTGATTTGGGTCCTAATTAAGTTTTGTATTGGTTCACTTTCATTCCTGTCCACGATGGAATGCTTAGTGTCGACCTATTTTGAATTTGTAAAGTGTAAGATGAGTGTAGCCGACTTGAAGATGTCTTTCAAGTTGTGGATGGTATAAATGCAAGGTGAGTTGATGTGAGATGGTGTGGTGAAATAGAGTTGAGTGTTGTGATGTGAAATTAAGTGCAGAAGTGTGAAATGCAATGTGAGCTATAATGCAAGATTGTTGAATGCAGTGAGTTGGAGGTATGTTGATCACTTGAAGACTGTGAGTGTTATTGGAGATATAGTGGTGGATTCTTTGTTGCATTAATATTGTGTTCTTTGTGTAACATTATATATTCTTTCTTATTTCTATTCCAGCAATGAGCCTAGGTTGTGAGCCTTTCTGGACAGTGTGTCCTATTCTAGCAATGAGCCTCTTTGTACCGATTTTGTAATTACTTATATTGTGAGCTAATCCTCACCATGGTTTTTCCCTTCTATGGTTTTCCATCTAAATCTAGCATTCTCTTATGTATGGTGTTGGTTGTTTCAGTTTATGTTATCTACTTTTCATGTTTAAACATTACAACAGATTAAGGGTTTAATGAATGCATGTGGATTTATTTACTGTTGAGGGTCTTGATGTTTTAATTTGATACAAATGATTCACCCCCCCTCCTCTTAGTTATCTTGTTCATTCAAAAATTGGTATCATAGCAAGGTTCCTTGGAGAAAAGCTTAATCGCTTGCAGTAGATCTGGGATGGTGAGAAAGAAGGAGATCCCTATGTTTGATGGAACAGACTATGCATTTTGGAGAGTGAAGATGGAAGGCTATCTGTTTACCTTGGATTTGATGTCGCTAAGGAAATGAATACTATATATAACATACCCACAAATGGACCGAGCACAAGTGATGAGATCAAGGCCTATGAAATAGATGGTAAAACAAAGTTTTTTTCTTTTCAGTAGTCTTGCAAATTTTGCATTAGTGAAAGTTGTGGATACGAAAACTGCTCAAGAAGTTTGGGATAAGCTAGAAAGTATTTATAAAGGAGATGATAAGGTTAAACAAGCTAAGATGCAGAATTTGAAGACACAATTTGAGACCTTGTGAATGGGTGAAGATGAAACAGTTACAAGTTACATGCCTGGAGGGTTGATGAACTTGTCAATGCAATGAGAGGTCTTGGTGCAAAAGTCAAAGAATCTAAAGTGGTAAAGAAAGTTCTTATAACTCTTCCTAATTCTTATGGTGAATTTTCTGCTATTGAGGAAGTTGCAAATTTTAATACTTACACTAGAGATCAGTTATATGGCACACTAACTACATTTATAATGAGAAAAAATGGTCTAAACAAAGGTGCAAAAGTGGAGACTGCTTTCAAGACTAGAAAATCGGAAAAATTTAAAGATTCAGATGGAGATGATCTTGATGATGTGGAAGCTAACTTTGTAAGAAGGATGAAAAATGGCACTAGTAAGTATAAAGGTAAATTACCTTTCAAATGTTTTAGTTGTGGACATATAGGTCACTATGCTTCGAGATGTCCAAACAGAGTTGTGAACAATAAGAACAAGGAAAACAAAGGAAAAATGATCAAGAAAAGCTATTATGTTAGAGAAGATGTTGGTATTTCCGATGATGAATTTGATTATGGAGATGTTGATGATAATTTATTTTTGTCCTTGGCTTTAAAAGATGAATCTAGTTCTACTAACTCTAAAAGTTGTGTGAATGAAAATTCTCTAAAGAAAAAGGATAAGATTAGAGGTACTTTGGTATCTTCTTTTCATATTAGATGGGATAAGAACTATTGGGTTATTGACAATGGTTGCTAAAATCATATGACCAGAGACAAGAGTAATTTTTTCAAACTTGAAAAATATGATGGAGGACTTGTTAAATTTGGAGATGATTCAGGTGCTAAGATTTGTGGAATAGGTTCAATTAGTTTTGATGGAAAGCATAATATTGAAGATGTTTACTATGTTAAAGGTTTAAGGCATAACCTCTTGAGTGTTGGACAAATGTGTAGCAAAGGATACAATCTTATGTTTTAGGATGATGGATGTGAGATCAGAAAAGGGTCCAAAATTGTGATCACTATTGGAAAGAGGACAAATGGAAATATCTATCAGCTCAAGGGTGTTGATAGTCATTGTTTTATGGCTTAGATTAATGATAGCTAGTTATGGCATAGGAGAATGTGTCACATCAATTTGATAACTTGGTTAGAATCAGTTCAATTCAAGAAGTGAGAGATCTGTTGAGGATTACAAAGCCTTTCAATGTTGTTTGCAGAGATTGTCAATTTGGAAAACAATCTAGAAGTAGTTTCAAGGGAAAAGAAAAATCTTCTACTAGATTGATGGAATTAGTGCATACAGACCTTTGTGGTCCTGCAAGAGTGAGAAGTCTTCAAGGTGACAAGTATTTCATTCTTTTGATTGATGATTACTCTAGAATGATATGGGTTACTTTTCTTAAAGAAGAATATGAAACCCTAGATAGATTCAAAGCATTTAAAGTTATGGTTGAGAATGAAATGGATTTGAAGATCAAATGTTTGAGGTCTGACAGAGGTGGAGAGTTCACCTCCAATGAATTTAACATGTTTTGTGAAATTCATGGAATAAAAAAGGCACTTGTCTGCCCCTAAGACTCCTCAGAAAAATGGAGTGGTTGAAAGGAAAAATAGGATTGTTCGAGAAGTTGCAAGGACTATGATGAAAGAAGCTACCTACCGGAAGTCTACTAGAGAGAAGCAATTCATACTGCTATTTACATACTTAACAAAGTTCAAGAAAGAGCTAATAGCACAAAAAATCCCTTAGGAAATTTTGATACAAGGTCTAATGAAGGTATCTTCCTTGGATATTCTACTAAAATCGAAGCTTACAAATGTTATAACAAAAGGCTAAGAAGGATTGTTGAAAGTGCAAGTGTCAAGATTGATAAAGAATTGAAGAATTCAGTGGTGATAGATGGATATGAATTAGATGAACTTGCTTGTGGAGAAGAAGAAGAAGAAGAAGAAAAAGCTAAGGAAAAAGAAGTACAAAATGAAGAGGAAGAAGCTCTAGAAAAGACCCCTAAGACCCCTAATTATGTGCAGAGATATCATTCTGAAGAACAGATCATTGGAGACAAAATCAAAGGTGTGTTGACAAGAAGAAGAGTTTCTAAAGCAAAGGTAAATATGTGTTTACTTTCTAAAGTTGAACCTAAAACAATGAATGAGGCATGCAAAGATGAATATTGGATGAAAGCAACGAAAGAAGAACTTATGCAGATTGAGAAGAATTAGACTTGGGAACTTGTTCTTAGACCCTGAAAACAAAAATATTATTGGTACTAAGTGGGTATTCAGAAACAAGCTGAATGAGAATGGAGAAGTGGTAAGAAACAAGGCAAGGCTTGTGTGTAAGGGTTATGCACAAGTTGAAGGAATAGACTTTGAGGAGACATTTTCTCTAGTGGCTAGAATGGAGGCAATCAAGATGTTTCTGGATTTTGTAGCACATAAGGACTTTAAAGTTTATCAGATGGACGTGAAGTCTTCTTTCTTGAATGGATATTTGGAAGAAAATGTTTATATGGAACAACCAGAAGGATTTTAGTTGTTAGATAAACCTAATATGGTATACAAGTTGAAGAAGGCATTGTATGGATTGAAGCAAGCTCCTAAAGCTCGGTATGCAAGGTTGGAAAAACATTTGATATATCAAGGATTCAATAAAGGCACCACATATAGTAATCTTTACTTTAAGGTTGAGAAAGATCAAATCTTTATAGTGGTTGTGTATGTTGATGACATAATTTTTGGAGACAATGAAGCTATGTGCAGGAAGTTTGCAGAAGAGATGCGGAAATATTTTGAGATGTCTATGTTTGGGGAGATGAATTTCTTCCTTGGGCTATAAATCAATCAAACAGATAAAGGTATATTCATTTCACAATCAAATTATGTTAAAGAAATGTTGAAGAAGTTTGGAATGGAAGACTCCAAACTAGTATGTACTCCTATGGTTACTAGTTGCAAACTGAGTAAGGATGATGAATCCCCTAAGGTTGATCAGAGAAAGTATAGATCTATTATTAGTGGACTGCTATATCTAACTGCTACTAGATCAAATACCATGCATGCAATTTATCTTGTGGCTAGATTTCAAGAAGATCCTAGAGAGACACATGTTGCAGCAGTGAAGAGGATATTCATATATTTGAAGGGCACTGCAGATTATGGCTTGTGGTATCCTAAGGATACTGATTTCACATTAAGTGCTTGCATAGATGCAAATTGGGTTGGTTGTGTGGATGATAGGAAAAGTACAAGTGGTGGTGCATTCTTTCTTGGATGTAGATTGGTATCATGGCTAAGTAAGAAACAAGATTGTGTTTCTTTATCTACTACAGAGGTTGAGTATATTGCAACAACATCTTGTTGCACACAAGTGTTGTGTGATGGGTTTAGTTAGTAGCCTCTTTTCTATTGTTTTTATGCATACTTTTAGACATTATTAACCAATCCTTTCAGACAATACTCCTATGCTATGCTATCTTTTCATGTTTATTATACAACCTTGGACCTAAATCATAGTAATGGAAATATAATTATTGATATAGTAGCATTGCATTGTTTATATGTAAGTATGCATGAAATGTGGTTGGAATTTTGTGTTTAATTATGGTAGTTAGCTTTGTGTATATGTTTTGTGGATTAAGCTCTTGCAGCTCAAAAAGAATAGTAGCTCGTAGCAACTGGAAGTTGTAACCTATAGTAAAAAGGAAGACTGGGATAGCGAAATGGGGGAAGTGCTAGATCAAGTTGAATGCAATAACTACTTTATGAAGACACTTGATGGAGTTGGTCGTACATCATTATGATACTTAATAAAGCACATGAGAAGAAGAATTCATTTGTTGATAAGATTTTGAATAACTATTTGTGTGTTCTACATGCAATTCTATTTTACAGAGTTTCAATTCTATTAGAACTCTTCTTTCATTTTAGTTATAGTTTGAACAATTCAATCTTAACTATATACTATGATATCTAATGATTTTAGTTAGTTATTGTTTAGAATAAACTCCCCCATGCTTGTATATAGCTGGTGGTTGAGTCTTTAGATAAGTTAGTTGGTTTCAGTATCTTGCTATCAGTTACTTTTCATTTTTAGTTATCAGTTACAGACATGATGATTATTCAGAATGATTTCATTTAATACAATCTATGAAGAAGATTTTGTGTAATATTTTGTGATGCATAATGAATGAAGTTCAATTTCACATGGATGCATAGAATCTGATATTTAGATTTGGTTCTAGTTAAATGAAGACAACCACTTGAGCAAGCTACTCAAGGTAACTATTCTTCAATCCATTTATAGTTGTTTTAGGTTTGTTTAGAGTTATTTTTGTTCAACATTGTTTCATAAATTGCATGCAAGTTAGAATAGATCCTCATATTTTGATTATTAGTAATGAATATTCATGAGCATACATGCATTTGGCTAATTTATAGTATTATGGAGGTTAGAATAAGTTTAATTGCCATTTTGAGTAGTTTCGAGTTAGTTCAGTAATTTTTTATTAGCATCGGTTCAGTTACAGGTTTTTAAGTTGTAGGCACCCATAGCATTAGCATTAATTTGTTCTTTCACTGTTATGTAATTCTATAAATTTCCAGTGAGTTGAATACCTTAATTAGGATAACCTAGGTAGCCTCAAGTCTCTGAAGGCACATATAGTGCAGCACCATCACAAGTTTACAAACCTTGGGTTGACAATTTAATGAAAGTCTTTACAATGTTGAGTGGACTATTCAGCTAGACATACCTTTGAATTGTGTAGGTTATACCAAGTTTACAATACATTAGTTTAGACTCTACATTTTTGGTGTCATTGTCGGGGATGGTGATATCTTCATAGACTTGTTTTTCCAAGCTTTCATAGTTACATTTTGTTTTCATCATTAAGACTGTTAAGCTTTATTTTATCAACATACCAAAAAGTTACACTAACATTGTGTAGGACCGCTACTATACAAAGCCATATTCATTGTATGTGGAGGCAAAGAGATTCTTTGGGAAGATTCCTCCCCTCTGCATGCCAAGAAGCCATAGCAGAAATTGGTGATTCTAGTACTCAGAGCGAGGGTAATACTGAAGAAGAAATTTCCTTATCACCAACATCAACTGCACCTACAAAGGGGACATACCAAACCACAGGTGATGCAGTGGATGATGCTAAACATGCAACCTTTGAGTTCCTAATCACCACCCAAGAAAGGGCTATTGTGCTCTAGAATATCCCTCCTTCAACATTGCTAGTCTTTTATGGGTTGGTGACTAAAGACCCAAATACATTTATGTTTAAATTTGATGTCCTATGAAGAATTTATGACTATACTTCTGATGCTCATAGGCTCAAACTCTTCCCTTCCACTCTAAAATATGTAGACCTAAGATGGTTTATGGGATTAGGCAAGGATGTTGTCCCTGATTGGGATACCACGAAAATATTGTTCTTAGAAAAGTGCCAAGACTATTCTAGAGGACTTGATAGGAGGAGAGATGAAATTTTTAGAATGTCACAAAAGGAGGATGAGCCATTAGAAGATTATGTAGAGATATTTTAGTTTGCGTTGAAGAAAACCCCACAGAACAAGTTGTCTGAAGAATCCCTCAAGTTAGTAATTTTGAGGGGAGTCAATGAGGACTGTATGGATGCCCTCAATCTTATTGGACAAGGGGATATCTCTCAAATACCATTTGAAGACATATAAAAGGTCTGTAGAAATTATTCTAGGACCTTCAAAAAGAGGCTAAGAGGAGAGAGGACATCCATTATTGGTAAATCATCTACTGGGGTTTCAAATATAGAATTAAGCAATCTATTGTCCAACATGAAGGAGGACATTATCAGTCACTTGGAAACTTAGTTGGACACTCTCCACATCAAGAAGAAGTAAGAGGAAGCTAAATAAATTATCACTAAATATTGCACAAGTTGTAGGCAAAGGAAAGTGGACTGTAAATGCAAGAGGGTGGCTAGTATTCAACAAGACAAAGTTGAGAGACCTGATTTTTCAGCCACTTGAAGGAAAGGATGGATAACTCTTTTATATAGCTCAAATAAGGCCATGGAAACAAAGACAAGTTATTCAAAAATATCCTCTTAACTTTAATTAGTCCTTTCCCATTGGAAATCAATTATTTTTGCTTAGAATTCTCAACCCCATCCAACTAATCAAAATCAATGGCAAAACCCTCAACAATGACCACAACCTCAGCAAAATTGGAACTAGCAACAACCAAACCCTTGGTCACAATAAATTTTTTAGGGTTCCAATTACAATCCCCAATAGCCAACACATCAAAACCAGTGGCAACCTCAATGGCAAAAAGGCCAACAATGGCAACAACAAAACATGAACTATCAACAACCTATGCTTCCTCCTCAACCCAAACAGCAAGCCATTATGCCTCCATCAAATCCTACATCTCAGCCACCCAGACCACCACAAATACCTGCCCAACCTATACCTAACCCTAATGACAAGCTTGTCCAATAGGCTTATACTAACAAGGTTATGCAATACCCCACTTATGGGGTAGAGGTGAGTGATGTTCACCTCAAGTCAAGAAAACAACTAGCTGGACCGTCATCTACTCAAATCACTAAGATGGAGGATGATGAACCTACAGTTGAAACTTTAGAAAAAACACCTTTGGAACCTAAGTCAAATCTGGTACACCAAACTACCTCAAGTCCAAAGCCTCCTTTCCCTGGATGCTTAGTCATTCAAAAGCATCACACACAAGCTGAGACAGACCTGCTAGGTTAACTTAGGGATGTCAATATCAAGATCCCTTTCATCCAAGCTATTAAGGACATTTCAATCTATACCAAGGTAGTGAGGGACCTATGTCTTAAGAAATCAGGGAGGAAAAGGAAGGGTCCTCAGACAATACATGTCCTAGGAAACCTTGCAGATATCATGTTAGGGAACATAACTGTCCCTAAATACACAAACCCTAGTACTCTATTAGTGGACGTTAAGATTAATGAGACCCTTATCAAGAACACCTTGATAGACTTAGGGGAAACATTCAATGTTATGAATAAAGAAATAATGCAATTACTTCAATTAGCCAACCTTAGACCTATACAAACTATTCTACAATTGGTTGATAGGGCAATAGTCAAGCCAGAAGGAATCATTGAAGATTTAGTTATTGCATTAGATTCTTGGTAATATCCTAATGATTTCATAGTTTTACAAGCAAAGGTTAATCTTGCAGGGTATCCACTCATCCTAAGCAGACCATGGTTAGCTACAGCTAATGCATTTATAGGATATAGGTTTGGCAATATGATAATATCTAATGGGATTGTGCCCAAGAAATTGGTCCTCTATCCTCCAACCCAACCTTATGTTGATATTGAGCAAACTATTTGGCCCACTTTGGATGAGGAAGATAATTATTCCCTGCAGACATTGATGACCATATAATGCAACCCTATATTGGACGAGCAGGATGAAAATGAGCTAATTGCTCACATAATACAGAATGACTATGGTAGGAGCTCGCATCAAAACATTGTCTCGCATGCCTACAAGACCCCTTGCAAAGTATTATACCCACAAATTCCTCAAAAGAAATATCTCAAATCTTTCATTCTTTACTACCACAATAGTGTGTACCAATCATTCCAAGCATTCACTTCTCATCTATGCAAGAATCATCCAAAGAATTAGAATTCATGCCAGGAAAAATGTTGAACATAAACAATACATTGACTGAGGAGCAACGAAATTCCTTGCACATAGTGATGCAAGCACATGCATGGGACTACCATGATATGAAAGGCATAGATCTTGAATTATGTATGCATAGGATCTATATAAATGATGGTTATAGACTCATTCGACAGCCTCAAAGATGAATGAACCCTGCCTTGAGAGAATCAAAGTTGAACTTCAAAAACTCCTTGACATAGGTTTTATTTATCCTATATCTGACAGTGAATGGGTCTCACCTTTGGTCATTATTCCCAAGAAAGGTGGAAAATGGGGAGTTTGTGTAGATTATAAGGAACTAAACACAACCACTAGGAAGAACCACTTTCCATTGCCCTTTATAGATCAAGTGCTTGACTCTTTATTTGGGAAGAAGTACTTTTCATTCCTAGATGGTTTTAGTGGTTACAATCAAATAAAAATTGCTCCAAAGGATCAGGACAAGACAACATTCACCTGTCCTTGGGGTACTTATGCCTACTATGTTCTGCCCTTTGGTTTATGCAATGCTCCAACTACTTTTCAGAGGGTAGTGCTTAGCATCTTTTCTGATTATGTTCATGACTATATGGAGAATATATGGATGGTTTCACCATATATGGGAAAACTTATGAGGAAGCCCTCAACAATCTGGAAAAGGTATTAAAGAGATGTAAATAACACAACTTTTCACTTAGCAATGAAAAATGCTTTATGATGATGACTCAAGGAATTGTTTTAGGGCACTTCATATCTAGTGTAGGGATTCAAGTTGATCCACATAAGATAGAAATCATTTCTACACTACCTATTCCACATAAGCAAAGAGATATCAGAAGTTTCCTTGGCCATGCAGGCTACTAAAGGGGGGGACAAATTGGACCTTACCCTTTCATATACATATTGATGCTTCAGATTTTTCTATTGGAACAGTTTTGGGTCAGAAATGTCACAAAGAGTATGCAATTTACTACCTTAACAAGAATCTTCAAGGAGTGGAGCTAAATTATACTATTACAAAAAGGAGATGCTAGCAGTAGTGTATGCCATCAATAAATTCAAGCATTACATTACTGGTTATTCAGTTTTTGTCCATACAGACCATACAACTATTAGATATTTGATGGTCAAGCCTATAGTTGGGGGTAGATTAGTAAGATGGCTACCCCTTCTACAAGACTTTGATATTACAATAGTTGACAAGCTTGGTAAAGCTAATGTGGTGGTAGATTTCCTGTCAAGGTTACCAACACAATTAGCTGAAGGGGTAGTGGATTCATTTCTAGATGAACACTTATTTTCTCTTAATGTACATGTACCATGGTATGCTGACATTGCAAATTATTTAGTGATAGGGCAGATTCCACCACACTTTTCTCCAAGAGAAAAGAGACAGCTAGTCCATAAGTGTTTTCCATGCTCTTAGGTATCCAGTTATCTATTCTACACTGGCCTTGACAACATCATGAAAAGGTGCATAAGGGAAGATGAAATCTATGATATCATGAAGACTTTCCATGATGAATTACGTGGGGGTCATTTTGCAGCAAAAATAACAGCATTCAAAATCCTCACAACTGGTTATTACTAGCCAACTTTACACAAGGATTCTGTCAAGTACAAAAGGAGCTATGATAGGTGCCAAAGAATGGGTAAACCAACAAGAAGTGATGAAATGCCATTATAGCCTTAGGTAACACTAGCTCCCTTTGATAAATGAGGTCTAGACTTTATTGGACCAATCTCACCCACTTCCAACAACAAGGAATACATTCTAGTTTGCACTGACTATCTGACAAAGTGGGTAGAAGTAAAGGCATTACATTTGCCAAAGATGGCACTGTGGCTAAATTCTTATGTGAGAAAATTTTTACTAGGTATGGAGTACCTAGGGAAATGGTCACTGCTCAAGTTTCATAGTTTACTTCAGACCTCATCACCAAATTGGTTGAAGAATACAAAATTAGGCACAAAAATTCAACACCTTATCACCCTCATGCCAATGATCAGGTGGAGGATACTAACAGAGAAATTGAAAGTATTCTAACCAAGACAACATAGTTACATAGAAAAGATTGGGTTGCAAGGTTACCAGAAGCAGTATGGGCTTATAGAACAACCAAGAAAATAACTGGTTTTACACCCTATGAGCTAGTATATGGAAAAACAGTAGTTCTTCCAATTGAGTTTGAATATAAGACATTAAGAACAACATTAGAGCTGGAAATGGATCTAACAATAGCTCAAAAGGAGAGGTTACACCATTTAAATTTATTGGATGAAATCAGGATGGAGGTAATCCATCACACCGAGATTGTACAAAAGCAAGGGATGAAGTGGCATGACCAATACATAAAAAAAAGGAGTTTAAGGTAGGGGATTGAGCCTTATTATATGATTCAAGGTACAAGGATTTCAAAGGGAAACTTCATTCCAAGTGGTTGGGAACTTATGAAATAAGCTAGGCCTTTCCTAACGGAGCAGTGAACTTGCACACCATAGATGCAATAAGGTATTCACTTCTGGTCAATGGCCACAGGCTAAAGCTTTCTAAGAATCTATTATAAAGGGAAGATTTCATACTCTCTTATTCAGCAGTATGGCACTCTCAATGATCTAGATACGGGATCAAAAACACAAAGTGATATCTCAGCAACACATGATATACCAAGTACTTTAGGTGACCCAGTGATAGAGCTACATAGCTCAATCCCTAAGATCACTCATGATTAATCTCTTATTCTACCTCACAAGCACACACAACACAATTATAATGATGTTCATACTTTCTCCAGAGGGACCTATTTTATATTTAACTATTACACTTTTAGAAAGGGTCCCGTTGCAGTAGGGACCTGTAGCATAATAGCTGTCAACATTCAGATGGGACCTAATGTCAAAGGTACCCATAGCGTCATCTAGTACAAAAAAATTCAAATCACTTGGCGCCACATTAATTGTAGTTCACGCATTTTCACCTCAAAATTCTCACATGCAGTGTCCATCTTTTCATAATAAGTACTTGTGGCATGCTTCTTTTATTTCCTATTGCCAATTAAAATTTTAATTGTTTGAACTATCACATCACCGGCTATTATCCGTCTAATCCATTTCATTCCCTTACATCTGCCACCTCACAATTCATTCACCTGCAGTTATTTCCGGTCACATCAAATTATATTCTAGATACATGTTATTCAATTTACACGCACAATGATTAGTTAGTCCTTTCTAATAGGTATGCAAGGTACACTATCATAATTACCATAGATTTCTTAAATCTTTCATTATGTCTTTCATATTAAATTACACATGCTATATTCATAACATTAATTTCCATACTTTCTAATCATACCCTTGCCAATCATGAGTTGAAGTGCAGTCACTTCAAACCTTAAGTTGGGGGGAGGGTATAATTCAACCAATTTTTATTTTTGCCACCTAAACCAAATGCAATAGATATATATGACATGCAAAACCCTCCTAAAATTACACTTACTTTTTGATGATACTTTCAATTGTCAATTCCCTAATCCTGTGAACTTGCTAAGTCGAACTCATAACCTATTTTTGAGCTCAATTAAGGTGATACTAAGAAGGGGAGCTACAGTTACAATATGATAGTCAAAGTGCATGAGGAAATAGTAGAATAGGAGAAGGGTTTTGAAGGTGGTGAAGTGGAATTGAGCTAAATTTTCAAGGTTAACACATAGAGCAGAGTAAAGGAGATTCATAATGGGAGATGATGTTATTAGGAGAGAGTCGTCGACTCACAAGAAAATACTGGAAGATGCAATGGTCTTACCTATCTTCACAAGAGTGGGTGGGCTCGATTATTTCCTAAAACTAGTATAATTTGGCAATGATATAGCAAGAAGGTTTGCGACCACATTGGAGCACGACGATGCAATGGTGAAAGGGTTATCAGTGGATGCATTTGAAGTTTCCATAGCTTAGGTTTTTGGTTTACCTAGAATTGGAGCAGAGTTTCCAGTACGTGCAGATGCAGTGGCTGCCATAGAGGAATTTTGTGAGCAAGGAGAGAATTTGGACTCATCATCACAAGGTACAAAGAGGCTCTCTCTTCCATGGTTTTGGGCTAATTACACTTCTTATGCCATTATATATCTTACTTGTGACTGTAGACAAAATATTTTGTACATATTAAATTGCTTAGTCACCTTCGCCACAATAGGTTGGTAAATGTGCCAAAAAAAATTTATAATATGTTGAAAAGAATGGCATAAAAGTATTAGAGAAAAAAAAGTGGCACTACCTTATCACACCACTGTTTGATTGTCTTATAAGTGAAAAAAATCTTGAGAATTCAGTACCCACAGGTAGACTGGGAAGATTTTAAGAAATGTGAAGATATTAACAATTTACTAGAGGCACCTATAGTACCTGAAACTTTAGAGACACAAGCTGAACCTGTAAGAGAAAGTCCTCATGTAACACCTACGACTTCACTTACCCATAGCCAAGGTGAGCATGAGGAGCACAATGTGCCAGAGTTTAGGTCACCAGCAGTGGAAGAAAATCCATCTTCTTCAAAACCACCAAAACCCAAGAGTAGAAGAGGTAGCACATCCGCAACATCCACACCTAAAATAAAATAGAAAAAGAAGGATGCTCAAAAGAAAAATAATGATGTTGAGAATGAGGCACCTACACCTAGGCGTTCAAGAAGATTAAAGAAACAAGGTGTCATGAGGGGAAGTGTGGGAAGACATGAAGAAGAGGAAAAGGGAAAAAAGCAACAAGAGGAAGATGTAATGATAGTAGAGACAGTCTCTGAAGGGAACAAAAATATCCCTGGAAATGTACATACACCTGTGAAAAGGAAGAGATATGTATCTACACTTTTGATTCAGAATCATAAGATTTTTTTTTGCCAAGAAAACAAAAAATAAAACCCTAGATAGTTCTACCTAAGAAGACTATGAAGAGGGAGGTAATGAGCAGTTTATGGAAATAGAGGAAATGTATATAGAAGATAAAAATGTGAGGAAGGAGCTTCAAGAATCCTTGGACAAAATCAAACATTTGGAAGAGTTAGTGCAAAGCTATGAAAAGAAAGACAAGGAAAGGGAAACAAAGATATAAGAATTGGAAGAAAAATTGCAAACATATTGCTATGGTACTAAACTTGATTTATTAGCACAATTGGCCATTACTAAGATAGGGGATGGAGAACTTGCAGTACCAAATCAGATACCTCCTCCCATAAGAACTCCAATTCACCATACAACCTTTTCACTTGGTTATCGGCTATGGAGGGTGACTGATGAGTTTGCACAAGAAAAATAAATTATGATTAAAGAGCATGCCAAGGTGTTGGAAGGGAAAGAGATTGAACTAAGAAAATCAACAGTTAGATTGGAAGAAGTGGCAGATAAAGTTGCACAAATCATAAGATGTAGGCCTCCAACAAGGATGTATGCACTATTTTTAGAGGAAAAATTTACGAGTTTTTATTTTAGTAGGTTGATCAACAACCAATCAGTTAGGATGAGCAAGGAATTCGAGTTTCTTAGTATTTTTGCTAATTCTACACCAAAGGAGCAAGATCAGTTGTGTGAATACTATTTACACAACTATGTGGTGCCAGAGGAAACAAATTGGAATCCTCTAATATTAGTAGGGGATCTCCAGGTGAGGGCACTAGCATCTTATTACATGAATGAAAAATTTAGGGGAGAAATAATGGAGGAATATGAGGAGAGGGAGAAATCAGTTGCTCTCCTAATAAGGAAAGAATCTAAAGACCCTGATATAGTTATAGATGAATGGTTGAAACTCCTAGTTCATAAATGTGTAGGAAGAAAAATTATGAAACTAAGGATAGCGGATTACAAAATAATGCAAACATTAGTTGTGGGCTTGGGTCAACAATGTTACAGTTATATGCAGAGTAGATGGGAAAACTTAACCCCAAAGTTGTAGAGAAAGGAACCTCATTCCATATATAATTTCACCACCATGCTTGAGAGAGTACATAGATACATGAAAATTGGTACTGACATAGGAATTCACTGGGTACCACTCACATTTCACCCACCTATGCTTGTCTATCCAGTTCCACATTGGACCATGGAAAAAGGTGAGGAATGTGAGAAAGCTGGGATAATCAGAATGAGATAACTTGCAACTTACAAAGGTTTCTACTTAAATAAAATCAAAGGAGTTGATGTTGTCATGGATCTCAGGGAGATTACCTTGTGTTATAATCTCTACCCCTAGTGTTTTGCTTGAGGAAAAGCAAAAGTATAGTTGGGGGGAATGATGGGTTCAGTTATTAACCTATTTTCTATTGTCTTTGTGCATACTTTCAAACATTATTAGCCAGTCCTTTTAGAAAATACTCCTATGTTATGCTATCTTTTCATGTTTATTATACAACCTTGGACCTAAATCATAGTAATGGAAATATAGTTACGATATAGTATCATTGCACGATTTATATGTAAGTATGCATGAAATGTGGTTGGAATTCTATGTTTAATTATGGTAGTTAGCTTTGTGTATGTGTTTTTTGGATTAACCTCTTGCAACTCAAAAATAATTGTAGCCCATTGCAACTGGAAGTTGTAACCTGCAGCAAAAAGGAAGACTAGGACAACGAAACAGGGGAAGTTCCAGATCAAGCTAAATGCAATAACTATTGTATGAAGACACCTAATAGAGTTGGTTGTGCATCATTATGATAGTTAATAAAGCACTAGAGAAGAAGAATTCATTTTTTGATAGAATTCTGAATAACTATTTGTGTGTTTTACATGCAATTCTATTTTACAAAGTTTCAATTCAATTAGATTTCTTCTTCTTTTTCAGTTATAGTTTGAACAATTCAATCTTAACTATATACTTTGATATCTAGGAGTGGTAGTTAATGATTACAGTTAGTTGTTGTTTAGAATAAACTCGCCCATACTTGTATATAGCTAGTGGTTGAGTCCTTAGATAAGTTAGTTGGTTTTAATATCTTGCTATCAATTACTTTTTAGTTTTAGTTATCAATTATAGACATGATGATTATTTAGAATGATTTCATTAAACACAATATGTGAAGAATATTTTGTGTAATCTTTTGTGATGTGTAATGAATGAAGTTCAATTTCACATGGACGCATAAAATTTGATATTTAGATTTGGTTCTAGTTAAGTGAAGACAACCACTTGAGTAGGCCACTCAAGGTAACTATTCTTCACTCCATTTATAGTTGTTTTATGTTTGTTTAGTAGTTATTTATGTTCATAATTGTTTCATAAATTGCATGGAAGTTAGAATAGATCCTCATATTTTGATTATTAGTAATGAATGTTCATGAGCATGCATGCATTTGGTTAATTTGTAGTACTCCAAAGGTTAGGATAAGTTTAATTGCCTATTTGAGTAGTTTTGAGTTAGTTCAATAATTCTTTATTAGCATCAGTTTAGTTACAGGTTAAGTTGTAGGCACCTATAGCCATTAGTGTCAGTTTGTTCTTTCAATGTTATGCAATTATGTAAATTCCATCAAGTAGAATACCTTAATTAGGATAACCTAGGTAGCCTCAAGTCTCTAAAGGCACGTATAGTGTAGCACCATCACAAGTTTACAAACCTTAGGTTGACAATTTAATGAAAGTATTTACAAATTTGAGTGGACTATTCAACTAGATGTACCTCTGAATTGTGTAGGTTCTACCAAGTTTACAATGCATTAGTTTAGACTCTACATTGTGGATGAGGAGAACATTGAAGGATATTAGAGTGGTGTATGATGAACCAATTTCTACCTTTTGTGATAATACAAGTGTAATTAATATTTCAAAGAACCCTATGATGCATTCAAGGACAAAGCATATTTCAACTAGATATCCCTTTCTAAGAGATAAGGTTGTGGAAAATGAAGTGAAGCTTGAATATGTACCTACAAAGGATCAGATTGCTGACATATTTAGTAAGGCTCTTCCTAAGGATGATTTTGAGTATCTCTGGGATAAGTTGGGGGTTATTGCCCCTCCTTTGAATTAGATGTATATGGAGATGCATCAGTCCAATGGATCTATGGATTCATTCTTTGTATGGACTAATGTTGGTGGCTACCTCTTAGGGGAGAGTAGGTAGTGACATTGTTGCAGTGAGTGGTTGCCAATTTGGTTGATGTATACCTCTAAGGGGGAGTATTCAGTGCAATAGCAAGTACCTTGGTTCTATGTCAAAGGGGGAGAACAATGCAAAACATTTTATCCTTTGCCATTGATGTTAAAGGGGGAGAGAAAAGTCATGTGAAAAAAGTTTGTGAAAGAAAACGTTGAAAGGGGGAGAGATAGAGAGAATCTTGTAAGGAATGTTGTATATGTTGTCTTTGATGTTTTTTCACATCTTGTGTTGCCATCAATGACAAAGAGGGGGATTGTTACAAGTATGAAGGTGTTTTCATTGATGTCAACAAGTTTGTGTTGTCATTGATATCAATTGTGTAGTGGTTGAAAGAGATTGTTGCTTTGATTAGTTGCATTATGTTTTCATTAGTTAAGTTATTGGTGCTAACCTCTGGTGTTGCTTTGATAAGCTTTTGGTTATGGTTATGGTAGTGATAAAGATGTCGAGGATATTGAGAAAATTGATAAAAAGAGGTAACAGGGTGTTGTAGAGGTGTTCTGGTTTTGCTCCACATTTCTTCTAGGTTGAAGATCTGCTTGTGTGGTTTGGATATGTTGGTTAGAGGTGTTCAGAGTTTCTATATCCAGAATTTGGGTTTCTGGATCATTATGCAGAAGAAGTTTTGTTCACCAATGTGTGAATTGGATTCACAATGTTGCTTACTGAGTTGTCTAGGAGAAATGTTTTTGCTTCGTGTTTCTTTGCAATTTCTCTTCAGGTCTTGTGATTTAAAAGATATATTGATGGTTTTTGTCTCTTTCCTATGTCAAGAGAATTTGTAGTTTGGCACTCTGAAAGATGGATTTTACAGTTGCAGTGTTTGGCAGTGTAGTTTGAGTGTACTGGGCATGTACATTCTAAAGGTGCGAGTTGTTGTGAAGGATTTTGATGGATTTTGATGGATTTTAGGATTTTAGAGGAATATTCTAGATCATGATGAAGAGTGGTGTGTGGTTCGCAATTCATCTTAGATTTGAGGAAGCGTGTAATTCAAATATTAATGGTGTTTGCATGGGTAACGACCAACTTGGTGTTTACACTACATTCGAATATGTTTAAGTATTAATGAAGGCATAGTGTGGCATGTGAGTGTTGATTTGGGTCCCAATTAAGTTTTTTATTGGTCCACTTTCATTCCTATCCACCGCAAGAATGCTTAGTGGTGACCTATTTTGAATTTGTAAAGTGTAAGGTGAGCATAGCTGACTCGAAGATGTATTTCAAGTTATGGATGCTATAAATGCAAGGTGATTTGATGCGAGATGGTGTGTGGAATAGAGTTGAGTGTTGAGATATGAAATTAAGTGCAGAAGTGTGAAATTCAGTGTGAGCTATAATGCAAGATTGTTGAATGCAGTGAGCTAGAGGTATTTTGATCACTTGAAGATTGTGAGTGTTATTGGAGCTATTGTGGTGGATTATCTATTGCATTGAGATTATGTTCTCTGTGTAACATTCTATCTTCTTTCTTGTTTCTATTACGGTAGTGAGCCTTTTTGGACAGTGCATCCTATTCTAGCAATGAGCCTCTTTGTACTAGTTTTGTAATTACTCATATTGTGAGCTAATCCTCACTGTGGTTTTTCCCTTCTAGGGTTTTCCATGTAAATTTGGTGTTCTCTCGTGTATGGTGTTGGTTGTTTCAATTTTTGTTATTTGTTTTTCATGTTTAACATTACAAAAAATTAAGGGTTTAATGAATACATGTGGATCTGTTTACTATTGAGGGTTTTGATGTTTTAATTTGATACAATTGATTCACCCCCCTCTCAGTTGTCTTGTTCATTCAGCATAAGGGAAGATATATGATAAACATATATGATGTAAAGAGGAGATATAAGGAGATATGAATGTACTCTATTGATATTGATAATAAAATGATATCAAAATTGTATTTATAGTGTGTTGTCTAATATTCTATTATATATAGTTAATTAGTTAATCTTATGTATGAATCAACCTATTGCTCCCTTTATATGAATAAATCTAGGGTATAAACTATAACACTCAGAAAGTAATTGTGGCTTGGAACTCTAGTTTGTGTTCTCCCAATTTTCTTGCTAACATTAGTTTCATTATCAAAGCGCTGGTTAGGTTGTATAAAGGGGAGGGATTTTGAAAGGGATCCTCAAAGAGATTTGACCACTAAGAAAAGATATCAAATAACTACTATGGAAAATAATAAAATGACTAATGTAATCCCAAATCAACCACACCCATAGAAAAATGAGATAAGAAAACCACAAGAGAGGTTAGAGAAAAAAATGAATTAGCAAGAAAAGTGAACATGATGAGCCCAAATGGAGAAGAGAGAAGACAAAACTAGATTATTGAGAGAGAAGAAATACATTGCAGAAGAATAGAAATTATGGAGAAGATGAGAATAGAGAGCACCAATGAGGGTGTTGCTAAGGGAAAAGAGAAAGAAAATAGAGAAGAAGAATGGAAGACATCAAAAAAATCATATTTATGCTAGGAAAAAGTAGGACAACTCATAACCAGTTTAAAGAAGAACATTGATGATTATGGAAAATCTAGAAGGTTGTTGTTGGGACCCTGCAATAGCATCGAGACTCCACTCCCACTACAACCCTCCAAAATCCCTACAATAAGACTAGATCTATCAAACCTAGTGATCAATCTAGATGATAGATTTATTGAATTTTTTAAAACTTTGGAAAAGGTTCTATCCATTAAAGAGGAATATTTGGAAGAGTTAGTTAGTAGAAGAATAAGTAAATTAAAGGAAGAAGAAATACGAAAAAATGAGGAGATAAAATTTAATTTGGGTAAATAAATATGTTCACTAACAAGTAAAATTATATTGACAAATAAGAAAGTGAAATGATGTCATGAGGAGTCAGAACCCCTAGACCAAGACCCGTCCCCTAAGTCATATAAGAGTAGAAGAATTTTTATAGAAGAGATACCACAAAGTAAAGAGACAAGAGAGAAAGAAGGAAAAAAAGTAGATTGGGAAGAGATACTCGAGAAAGAGTTCTTTGACATAAAGTTAGCAAGAGATAAGGAAAGAGAGAAAAAGCCCCATACCATTAGGAAAGTAAATAAAGAAAGGGAAGAAAAGAATAGTTTACAAATCTGAAGATTTAAACATAAAGAAACCAAAACAAAATTTAATCATCAATCAAATTCTAAGTAGTTGGAAGAGATACAATAGATGGTGTGGAACATATATTCCTATTAGAATATTTTTGGGAAAGATAAGACTTTGACGAGGACAAATAAAAGTTTTTATACTTTGTATCTTCATTAAGGAAAAAGTATTGGACTAGTCTAAAAAGACTTACCCGAAGCATGGGAAAAGTTGGAATGAAGTAAAACAATAATTCTTAGAAAGCTGACACTCTAGATATCCCTATAGAGAGTGTCATCAAAATAAGGGACCTAGTGCAAGGAGGAGAGGAATTTGTGAAGGCTTGTGACAAAACATTTAAGGAAGTCTACTGCAAATTAGAGGAACCTCTAACAAAGCGACAAAATATTGAATGGTTCATCTCCACATTATAAAAGGATATCAGAGTAGCTTTAGATGGAATAATATTTAATAATTATATCGAATTGATCATAATGGCATACTGCATAGAAGCTCAAACATGGTGTAGACCCCATAAAGATGACATAAAGGAGAATCTTGAAAAATTATAATTAGCAGTAGAGATACTAACCTTAAAAAATGGTATTTTGGCAAGAGGAGAGGTGAAGAAAGGTAAATATATTTTGTGCACATATTGTTCAAGGGAAGGCCATGTCTAGAATGATTTCCCTAAAACCCAAGGAGAAAGAACTACAACAACATTATATATGGAACTAAAAACTATACCGACCAAAACAAATTCATTATACTACGAAACTTACCAAGAATGGGACAACCACCTCAGTAAGGATTTTCCTGTAAATTAATTTCACCTATGAAATACCACAAGTCATCCTAATCCAAGCTTTCCATTAACTACAACTGTAACACAAAAATGGAAAGAAGAATGACATATGTTAAAGGCCTAGCGAAAGGCCCCTTATATGACACTGGCTACAAACAACCACCTTGGAGGGATAATAAAAATGTTTATGCATTATAGAATAACCCATCAAAAGATTACATGGGAGAAAGAAGGTAATCAAACTATAAAGGAGAAAGGATGTGGTAGAAACAACTACCAAAGAAGTGATGCTACATGCTATAATTGTGGAAAGATAGGCCATTATGTTACAAAGTGTTGGGAAAAAAAGAAAAGGAAGTGTCCATTTTGTGGCGATGATTCTCGTGAAATATTTAAATGTGGTCAATCACAATAGTACTATCAAAATATAGCACACTCCATAAGTGATGACTTACACGATCATAAAGGAGCCAAGGTAATAAGAAGAATGTCATTGCAAGGAGTTAAAATTTATCAAAGAATAGTTCAATGGTCCTTTGGTACATCAAATGAGGAATATTTCAATGAAGAACAATAGAGAAAAATTATGAAGAAGAAGTCTGGAACAAATAAAAATAAGGTAATGGTACTAAATAAATAGGGAACAAATACCAAGATAAATAAACAAAGAGAAATTGAAGAAGTTAGCGAAGAGTCAAGTGTAAAAGAAGAGGAATATGACTACTCCTGACCAACCAAAAAACAACATGATAAATTAGTAGGAAAATAAAAACAACAAATTATACAACAATAAAATGAGGACATAGCCTATTTCTTAGAAGAAAAAAGTGACAATGCTGAAAATTTTGGCTTTTTTAGCCTAGCAAAAGGACCTCCTAGTCAAACTAAAACAACTGGGGAAGTACTGGAACAAACAAAAACAACGACAAGTTAATCAACTTATAGAAGACCAAAACTAGAAGAATGGACCTCTCTTAATTACCATACATCTTAATAATAGTAAAGTCAAACATGTGATGGTAGATCTAGGTGTAGACCTAAACATTATTTTGGCAACCACTTGGGAGATATTGGGCATACCCAGGTTAGTCAGAACACCAATGAACATTAGTTTGTCAGATGGTTTTGGTATGGAGACTTTGGGAACATGGAATAATGTGGAAGTAAATATTAAAGGACTTAAGCAAATTGTAGATTTTAAGGTTGTTGAGATGAAGTAACGCTTTAACACTTTTATAGCATTGTTAAGATTGAGATTGTCTGTCAATTCTAATGGGATAGTAGACTCAATAAAGGAAGACATATCTTTGGTGAATGACAATAAGATAGTAGATATTTCACTAGGAGAAAGAGAAGATAAAACTTACATAGAAGAAATTGAACAAGACAAAGAAGGGGGAGATCCATGAATTATCTATTTTATCTCAAGACAACCTATCATAGAAGAAGAAGAAAACCCCAACAACTATGGAGAAATTAAATTGGACAATGACAGTGATAGTACCAATAGTGAGGAAGTTCTAGATGCATGGATACAAGGAGAACATGAATTAACTTCCCGAAAGGTATATGGGTTTCAAAAAGCATTCATGATACATAGTAGGCCTATAAACCCTTCACAAACTACCTCAAACATAAAAAAAAAGATATCACAACATATCCAAGCATAAAAGGTCATAAACTCATCACACTGAAAATTAGTAACCAACTCAAAAAACAATAATTATTAGCAAAGATACAAGCATGAAAACATAAAATCACTAATACATAGAAGGACCAACCATTATAAGGAAATTACAAACTTGACGTTTAATTTCAACTATAGGAAAGCACCGGGTAGGCTTGAGTTTGAACACCAAATTCCTTGACCTAACCCTAAATATATACACAAGGGATCAAAAAAAGAACATTATAAAATTAGCCTAATCTAATAAAATCATAAATTTATAACAAAATGTACTATAGTCAATTATACATCAAAAGGGTAGGAAATACCTCACTGAGAAAAAGAGTTATAGGAAAATAGCGGCCATAAAATTGTGAGAAGATGAGAAAATGGCAACACCATTTAATACACTACCTCATAGAAATCTATATATACATCAATCACTCTTTCACTTTCACTCACTACTTATTATGCTCTTTTAACTCTCGCACACTCATAATACTCCCAGTGAAACCCTAAGCAAATTATCATTTAATTGTAAATTTTAGCTTCCAAAAAATGGTTACACCTACCCTCGTTGGCATTTCTCAAAATCCTAGGCCCAAATATAAGAGATTTCCTCACAAGGCGATGGAGAACAACCAAACGGGTGCATTTTCAAAATTTCCTATCAACATTATTTACATATAAGATATCTAAAAGTATTTCATGCACTCTTGATGGAGATAGATCACACCAAGTTTGAAGTTCTAAGGCATACTGTGCTACAACCACACACACATAACTACCTACCCCAATACTAGAATATATCAAAGAAAAAATTGGATATATGGAGAGAGTTTCTAGACTTCATGATGCAGGAAGAATTGGTTTAGATCATATTGATTCGGTTCCATGAAAATACCTTTACTTGGACCAACCCTATAGAATCATAAAGGATGCATTCAAGGCAATAACATGCCTATAGGCACAAGGATAAGTATCACCAAAGAAATCTATCAAGAATGTTGAGGTAACAAAGTTAATTGGAACAACCTACAATGGTAAAAATTTTGATGTCACAAAAATAACCATTCTAGAAATCAAGCATGCTAGGGCATCGCCTATAAAATGTACTACATAAACTGGGAAGATTCAACTAGCGCCACCACCATTCATGCAGCTTACCAGATGGTAACATAAGGGAAACATATCAACCTTTGTGAGGTCTTACGATAGGATCTCCTAGACTATTTTGAATGCACAAGCAATCCCATTATCAATTCAGGTATGGGACCTTGCTAATATGACTTACAATTTATTTCATGCAAGAGTTACCAACATTTATGGGCAAACTTTGGGACACCACCTAGCCAGTTGTGGCCCAAATTCAAGACCATATCAAATACTTCTAGGATGCAATATCATACACTACTACCTATTGGGGTTTCTTAAAATCCCTTCAATAGAGGCTATAGGTAAGAGACCACATATCTTATGAGGTGGTCTATAAATACATAAAGGACATTGTCTTCTTTGTCAACAAAGACTACACCTTTATAGAGGCTATTGAACCCAAGACGTCATGTATACTATAGCTTACATATGAAGTGACTTATGCAGAGATCCACTAGAGTACATGGATAATTTAGTAAAAAAGAAGTCTGAAGAGCACTTAGACAGAAACTACAAAAATTTACATGAAAAATGGGGGCTACCTAAGTAGGAGAGAGGGAAAAAGCACATATACTCCCCAGAGATCTAAAAGGCTCCACATTGGCACTCCTCCCACAGATACCTCACAAGGAGAAATCAACAGAAGATGTAAGAGGAGACTCCCTACCACACCTCCTTGAATAGAGCAATCAAAATAAGAAGAAACAAAGGCCCTCCTACAAATGAGTGTGGAGAAGAAACCAAAGCAGAGGAAGGAAGAAGCACAAAGGGAAGTCTCCCCGCAAGTAGTGGATGTAGAAGAGGAAGAAAAAATCACACCAAAGGACACATCCATTCCATAAGTTTCACCACTAGTAGATGAAGATCAGCTATACAGTGGCCTATTTCAGAAGGAGGTCCTTGATATGACACTTCAAAGGTACACTAGCATGGAAATTATGAACAACCCGATCATAGAAAGGGCACTAATAAGATATATGGTAGCATCCAACATAATTTTGGAGGATCTGATTGACCACTTTTTGGACTCCCTAACCACCACACTAAAGAGGATAAGGGAGAAAGTAAATAAAGAAGAGGAGAGACTAAAAGACTTGGCCATGGGCAACCAACCCTACAATTACACCTCCACAAAAGTAGAGGATAACAAAGATACAAACCAAAGAGATCAGGTCTAAACAGAGGTTAGACAAATTGATGATGGTGAAATCAGAGATTACTCAAATGATCCAAGTAGATATAAGGGAAGCCACAGATAAATCAAATCCATAGTTGCACGAGGAAGAAGAAAAATATAAAATGGCTTCTTCGGAACAAGAATAGTCTTCACAACCTCCACAGTCAAAAACACCTTCATTCTCTGCAACTTCCTCTATGCAGTTCATTAAGGACTTCTTGGCAAGACAAAAGTAACTCCAACCAATAGTGTCTCCATAATTGCTTCAACTTCCACTAGTGGATCACAATTGGATATTGGGAGCATCTCACCTCTACATAAATTCCAACTAGGGGACATCCTATAGAAAATGACAAGAGAAGAGATCTTGAAACATAATGTAGAAAGCTTCAATCAATTAGAGGAGATGGTGAAGGATATACAAAGAAAATTCCTTCATCTCCAAGGGAACTCATCCCAACCCTTGGCAGTACAATTGAAAATTTTGATAGATGGGGTGATTAAGGATACCCAACTATAGAAGAATACCATGAGACAAAAAATTCAAGTAGAACATCAGAAGATAAAAATAGATGAAGAAATAAAGAAATGTTCTACCACACACTTTTCCATAGAGTCCCAGAAAAGCACAATGAAGAATATCGAAGGGGACCTCAATGCCCTATACCAATTTTGTTTACAATGGCCAACGATGACAACCCTAATCAAAGCTCAAATGGATTAGTTGGAAGTTTAAATACTTCAAAGAGCAATAGCATATGATGCCCTGCAAGAGAAATATGGCCAATCTTAGGTGTAGATAGAAGAATTACATGATCAATTTCAATAGTTACAAGACCAAAGGGATAAGAGCAAGAATATATTTCACTAAGTGAGAGGTAGGGAGCTTAATATTGGAACATGTCACGGGTTTCCTCTAAGAAGCACACCAAATGACATAGAAGATCCAAATTCCACAAATCTCAAATGGATTAGTTGGAAGTTTAAATACTTCAAAGAGCAATAGTATATGATGCCCTGCAAGAGAAATATGGCCAATCTTAGGTGTAGATAGAAGAATTACATGATCAATTTCAATAGTTACAAGACCAAAGGGATAAGAGCGAGAATATATTTCACTAAGTGAGAGAGGTAGCGAGCTTAATATTGGAACATGTCACGGGTTTCCTCTAAGAAGCACACCAAATGGCATAGAAGATCTAAATTCCACAAATACTTTCAGAGGCAGAGCGATTGCTACTACAAATTCAAGTCCAAACCCAACAACTACAATTGGCCAAAACTAAGTGGGAGAAAACATTTTCCAAGCTCAAGGATATATATAAGGACATCCTCCCTATAGAGTAGAGTTGATTTGAGGACAAGTCAACATTTTGAAAGGGAGATAATGTTGGCAGGAAAAGCAACAAGTTCATACACCACCAATTAAATCCTACCACATCTTGTCATAAAGAGCCCATAGAGCATAAGATTCAAGAGATACCATCTAGGGTAAGGGTGGGATAGATGGGTCATGTCCCATCCCATAGATATATGTATAGGGAAAGATACAGATAACAAAATAGGAGAGAATATATGTAATCAGAGAGAGAAGAGAAAGTAGAATATGTACAAAGTATAGAGGAAAATATATGATAAATATATATGATGTAAAGAGGAGATATAAGGAGACATGAATGTATTATATTGATATTGATAATATAATGATACCAAAATTCTATCTACAGTGTGTTATCTGATATTCTATTCTATTTAATTAATTAGTCAATCTTCTATCCAAATCAATCCATTGCTCCCTTTATATGACTAAGTCCAAGGTATAAACTACAACACTCATAAAGTACTTGGGGCTTAGAACTCTGGTTTGTGCTTCCCTAGTTTTCTTGCTAACAAGACCCTATAACTATGATTAGTCTAAATGACCATAATAACATGACAAACAAGATGTTCTCGAGAAAAGGAATTTCAAGCAACAAAGTAAAGTGACTATGGATCCTCTTTGGGGGGATAATATGCATTATCAGGACACACCTATATGGTATGTCTACTATCTCCCTTGTGATTTGAAAAATTGTATGGTTGTCCTAGATGATGGAAAATATGAAGAACTTTCTTATGAGGATGGACATACCCAATATAATCATGAAAAAAATGATCAGTTGGATGCATTTGGATATAGATTCACATATGAAGAGAATGTTGATCATATTTTCCAATATGATAAAAGTATCAATCAAAAATGATATGAGTTGCTAATACACGATTTTAAACATTTGAGAGATATTATGGGGAAAAAATATAAAGGTGATACACTATTAGATAAGGATAAAAAATCCTTGTTGAACCTCCAAGGATACGTGCTCAAGATGGGTACTAGTTGAGAAACATACAAGTGTGCTCCAAAGATTTATCCCAATGCTACAATACCAAGAGGGACTAAACCAAATTCAAAAAAATGACAAACATAAAGTAGGAGTGCAAACTAGGAATACTAATCCTACAAATGGGATAATAAAGAAAAGTGAGGATCAAGTGCAATAAAAAATAACCAAGAGGAGGTATGTTTCAAAGGGCAACCAAGGTGCAACACCTTTAGGTATGGGTGATGATTCAAAAGGATGAGACTCAATCACTAGAGTGAAGAAAAATCATTCCCAATCCTTAAGAGATTGAGCTAAAATAAATAAAAGAACACAAAAGGTATGGATTATGTGCCTTAGTCATGCATTATATTCTTAATACTAATGATGTCACTATTCCACATGATTCATTGCTACCTAATTACTGCTCTATAAATATGAGACAAGTTATGAGCCAAGTTAGAATATCAATGCCCATAGGAGAACTTCTTAGAATCCTTGAGCATAGGGAAAGGGTGTTGTCCTACTTCACTATTGTTATAATACCCACAAATTTCTTGCTTGGAGGTAGTTTCTTCAGCATTTTGTTTCCAACTATGTATCAAGGAATAATTTGGTCATGTTTGTGCATGTTGCCTTCAAAGTTTACCAATTTGATAGTCTTTGATATGTATGTTACTTTCTTGCATTGAGATACATGTTTAGCAATCTTTCAAGTTCATTGTAAGGACTTAATATATTTCATTACATGTTATATATTTTGAGATGCATGTGTTATGGTTCAATGGTTGGTTTATCGTTATTATATGATTTGTATGTTTTGGTACCTCATTAGGTGATTTTATGTCACTTCAACTATTATATATGTGGAGAAGGTTTTCTTGGCATGTGAATTGAGTGTGTAGGTACAAGTATAGGTTTATTTCTCCATCTAATTATGTGGGTCTGATTTATTTCCTAAACGTGGGTTATATTAGAGATTTCACTTTGGTCTAATGTGTATGGTAACCCCCTATTACACTTAGTTTGTGTGCAAGATGAGCCTTGTTTCCCTTATTGTTTCAGATCTTAATTGATGGTGATTTTGGACTTTATGTGTTGTGCAAAACTGATAAATGTGTGATTTATATTATGGTTATTTTTTCTATAATTGCATGTAATTATATTTCAAAGGTTAAATCATGTGAGTTAATGATGTATGATGCATTGAGAATCAAGAAATTTGAGAAAAAAGAGAAAGAAAAATATAATTTAAAATGCATTATAAATTATTATTAAATTATTACAATTAAGTTAATTATTATTCAAAAAAAAATTCCTTTGGCTTTGAAAAAATTATTAAAATATTTAAATGCCTTACAAAATAAATATTTGAATGGTTGTGGTTGTCTTTGGGAAGTGAAAAATGAATTAGACATTTTAATTTAATTACCAAATCTATTTTTGTGAAAATGAAAATAAAAAAATAGAAATATATGAAAAAGAGAAAAAGGAAATAGAAATATTAGAACAAAAATAAAGTGAAAATTAAAATAGAAAAAAGGCATAAAATAGGAAAAAGACTTTGTGAAGAAAATTCTCTTAAAACCCTCTCCTCTCAAAAATTCAAAAGATGTGGAATTACTTGGGTTTGGATTGTTTGGACTTGGAATGAGATTGCAAAGGAAGGATTAAAGGTTTCTTTGATTACACTTTATATTTTCCTCTCACTATGGAGAAATTGTTCAAAAGCAAGTTGATGTTTTTATGAGCTTCAAATTTGAGGTGATTATTTTTTATTTTATTTTTTTAATACTTCTATTTTGTTTGCCATGCCAACCCTAGTGGTTGTGTCATGCCAACCCTAGTGGTTGTGTATGGCTTAGATTTTAGGCTAAATTTCATGAATTTAATTTTATCGTTTTAAATTTTTTAAATGTTCCATTTTAATCCATGGTTATTTAATTTTTTTTTTTAAATCATGAAATGTGAATTTTATTTCAAAAGAGTGAAATTGTTTATCATTGAAACCTAAGGATTATTATTTTTTTTTAAATTGAGCATTTAAAAATTGATTCTTAGAAAAAATTATGGTTTCACATTTAAACATAGTTTTATAAATCTTTGAATTGGGAATGATTTATGTTCAGATTGAATGAAATAAAAGAGATCTCATTAATGTTTTTCTAGTTAGGATCTTTTGACACCATGTTGAATTTTATATCCTAATTTTGTGCACTAAAATATCTACCACACTTAAATAGTGTTTTGGCATGATGAACCTAGGATTTAAGGTATAGGGTGTAGGAAAGGAGTGGCTCTTGACATTTGTTGGGATACAAAGAGATCCCGAAATAGAATAGATGAACAATTACTAATCAAATGATAATTAAACTTAATTGGGTAAATAAAATGAATTAAGATATTAATTTTGTAGCACACCTAAAGTGCTTGTAAAGGCTCAATGCAATCATGAAGAAGATGCCACAATCTAGACATCGTTAGAGAATGTTAAGGTCATGATTCTCTTTGAGAATCAAGTTAGATGTCATCAATTGGGTACCCTTATGAGGTGAGAGGGATGAATAATCAATTATGTGTAGCCATCCCTTTTAGCTACTGCAATGAGACTGTATACCTTCTCCTAGGATCCTCATCATTATTGTTGTTGGATTGGTATTCGATGTGAGACCCAACTCTAGCCATTTTATAATTGGATGGGACCATGATTGCATATACTCATTTTTCATGTTGTATATTCTATTTTTGGCATGTGGATAGTATGTCATCTAGATTATTTTGTATGTGGATTGACGGTGATGGATCCCCCTTGAGCATGTTACTCTATGTTTGGATGAGACCATGATTACACTTGCTCATTTTTGTTTTTTATATTTTATTGTTAGCATTTGGTATGCTATATGATGTGGATCTTTTCTCATACTCATTCTTGATGATGGTTTACCCCCTTGAGTCTATTATTCTATGATTGTTTGATTATACTTGATGACATGTATGCCATGTTGGATTATCTTAATTCTTTCCATGTGGATAATATGATTTCATTATGTTTGTATGTATGTGAGCTATACTCCCTTCTTTGTGTAAGTGTGTCTTCTTGTGCCTAAGTGACTATCTCCTAACATGGTGGGGTGGACTTGAGGGTAGCACTCAACCACCATTGGGGATTAGAGATATTAGAGAAATCATCTTGGTGGAGCTTTGGACAGTGTGCAAGTAGGAGTTCTCTACTCCTTTCCTTTAGTGTTCTCAATATTATGATATGATGTAAAATGTATAATTTAGGACTTTGAGCCCTCATGTAATAGTAACAATTTTTAATGGAACCTCCTTTTGGATGGAATGAAAGCCACCCACATAAATGGTGGTGGATCTATCTTTATTTGTATGGTATATTGGTGTTGGTGCCAAATGTTTTATATATTTCTCATGTTATTTATAGTTTTGGTTATATTAATAAAATAAATTAGAGTGCATTTATTTTTGAGATTAAAATAAATTTGATTTGTTAGAGAAATTTCAATTAGGCATTAGATTCTCAAGTGGTTCATCCCCTAAATATAGTTTGTGTGTATACGAGAATCCACCATGAGATGGTATCATTTAGGTTATCCTCTTGTATGAAGGATAAGTAGTGTGTGTTGGGAACATTTTCCTTTGTCCCTCATGTCCTTGTACTTATATTGTAGTCCATTATCAACCTCCCATGTTATGGGGATCATCTCCATTAGTTGGTGTGTTGGAGATATGGTGTAGTTGACCCTCCCAATCTCTTGGTTGTTTTCAACCTTTTGAATTTGTGTGGCGTTGGAATCTTGTTTCTATGAGTCTTAGGTGTTGTCCCTAGGGTTGATACTTGGAAATTCCCATCCATTGTACCTCTTCCCAAGAAAATAATGCAAGTTTGGACTCTAGCATATATTTTGGACACCTACATAGTTTTAGGATACTAGTATGTTTTGGGGACACCTAAATAATTTTACTAGTATCCTCTTTGCATGGTAGTCTCCTTTTGGTGTGTTGTAGTCATTTGGTACACTATTATCCTCTTTTTTGTCAAACCATGAGTATTTTTAGACATTTTCTAGGGAAACTTTGTGAATGAAAGTTGTTCCCCTTGGTCTAGAGGGTCTTCTAATGTTGACACTTGGTTGATAGATGTCTTTAATTGGACTTATTCCATATTTTACTTTGGAAAGCATATTTTTGCAAGAAAATAACCTATTGTCATTCATGTTGGTGGAGGGCTTGTACCTCCTAGTAAAGTAACCTCTTGTAAAGGTTTGCAACTTGTGTTTGGGAATGCTATTTTATTATTGTTAAGTGGATTGGAGGTTTCTATTATTCATCCTACTCCTCATTTGAGAGACTAGTGGTTGTGTCGTTTAGTTGAGATGTGATATTTCCTAGTTGTTTTGCCACTTATGTAGGTTTTCTTGGGTGTTGTAAGTGTTGGAAAGTGTTTTTAGTGATGATTTGAGGTTAAGTATCCCCTCATCCTACCCTTGTGTTGTTTCTCAATTGAGCATAATCTCGAGTTAGTAATCAATTGTCAATTAGGTGTTGTTCTACTCTCTCATACATTCATCATAGTGGTTTCACCCCATGATTGGTAAGTCTTCCACTAGTGCCACATTTCTTATAGTAATTGTGAGCTTTTTGTGTCATTAGTATCCATGTATCATTTTTTTTGACATGACACTTGTGTGCACATTTGTGTATAATGTAACATGTCGTATCTTAGTTGTTGGTTTTATTCTTAAAAAAGTTCTCTATTGGATAATGTGAAAGGTGTGTGGCTTGAGGCATTACAAATATCAAAGAGATTAACCAACCTACTGCTAGCCCTAATGATGCTACAAATCCTAAAGATGGGAAATAAATAATGTAGGTATATTTAGGTAATTTTTTATTTGATCATTAGTCTGATGTCAACTCTTTTTACACCACATTGGTGATAAATAATTGGCTTGTACATTATTATATATTGAACTTTAGTACCTCAACTAATATCATGTGTCATGTTATATCATCAATCCCACTCTAATTTCCTGCTCTGCTAGTTTGAATTACCTACGCGCATGGTGGATGCCTCCTTGGGGGTACCCCACGATCCCCCTCCCATGTCCCCTACTGACCGCATGTTGGCCTTGGCACATGCACCCCTGCCTTCCTTGGGGGACCCTCCCTCTCTTGTTTCTGAGGATGTGCCCGTGATTTCTGTTCTTTTGGAATCCAAAGGTTAGAAGAACGTCTTACTCAACTCTTCCCAAATTCCCACTTCGGATAAATCTCACCCTCAACTTGAGATTGTGAACTCTATCTTTGGTATTGAAATCTCGCTCCCAGATTCCACTATTGATATCATAGTTTCTTCCATGGAAAACTCTATTGTGGGAAAAAAATTCCTTCTAGCCTACCATTGACATGGTTAAAAGATGGACTGCAGCTGAATGACATCTTAAGTGCAGTGTAGAAGTTTGTGCTATGGTTGGAGGGTTGTTTCTTTTCAAATTTACCACTCTTGATGATTTACTTTTTGTCCTATGCTTGGGGCCTTGGGTTTATGGGAAGCATAGCCTGTCTCTCTGTCATTGGAAGCCTGGATTCGATCCTATTGTTGACCTTAACAAATATGCTCCTGTTTGGGTTCATCTGTCAGGTTTTCCATTGGAATACTGGAATGAGTCGGTATTTGAATGTATCGGGGATTCAATGGGACACTTCATTACTTTGGATATCATCATCAGAATGAAATCTAGGTTAGTTTTTGCATGATTCTCTATCAATATTTATATTAATAAGACTTTACCCAACTCAGTGACTTTGAGCTCTAAGTTTGGTTCATGGAACCAACAAGTGTGCTATGAAAATGATGTTGTTTATTGTAAAAAATGCTCCAAACTTGGGCACCTTATTTCTGATTGTAAGTCCTTTGTAATAAGAAAACCCATTATGAAAGATCCCTTGATGGATGAAATCACAACCAACTATCCATTCAAATCTGAGATTTTAAATATTCTGGATTCCCCAACCAAATCTGGTCCTAGTGAAGACCTTGTCACAAACTTGGTTGTGACATTGCCCAACAAACCCTCTGAAAACCCTCTAGAGACTACATCTCCATTGAAAATCATACCATGTGACCCAGTTGCTACTAATGATTGAAAGGTTGAAATTCTAAGTGACCAACCTAACCCCCTAGCTACCCATGATCTATTAAAGAGCTGGAAGAAGGTGAAATACCTAGGATTGTATTAGATGGGAATGGATTTGGAACCATAGTGAAAAAAATAGTTGTTGAATCCCATGCTCACAACCAAACTAATGATGAGGATGGATGGTCAACCCCAAGAAGAAGGGCAAGCAAAGGAAGGCAGATGTTGGTGTTGAAACCAAATTAGGCAGACCCAACCAGAGACAAACCAAAAATAGAGAAATGGCCAAAGAGATAGCTATTGGAAAGTAGAAGAGGTTGGAAACATCCTCAAAGAAGATGTCAAAATGAAAGTACTATCCTGGAATATAAGAGGGATAAACAACCCTTGTAAATAGTTGGCCCTAAAAAATTATGTTTGGGAGCACAAGCTTGACATACTATTATTACAAGTTATTACAAGAAGTGAAAATTAAAACATCAAATTTTGAACTCATTGCTAAGAACATTTGGCCTAATTCTCACTTTTATTTTAGTGATGCGGATGGGGCCTCAGGAGGCCTAGCAGTTATGTGGAATCCTAACAGACTTTGGGGTAATGAACTATTTCAAAATAGGAATATTTTGGGAGTTCAATTCACCCAATCTGGGTTTACTTGGATTCTTATCAATATTTATGCCCTTAATGTTAGGAATGCTAGGAAATTTATTTGGTTGGAAATCTCAAATTGGATCTTGAAAAATAAAGAGGCTTGTTGGTTATTATTAGGGGACTTTAACTCTCCTTTATATCCTTCTAAAAAGTGTGGGGGCCTTGTGGACTACTCTGATAGTATGGAAAACTTGGCTGATCTATTAAGTGCGTATAAAACTTGTGGATATAGACTTAGAGGGTCAAAACTACACATGGACCAATAGGAGAATGAGAGATAACCTAATCCAAGTAAGACTTGATAGATTTCTTTTCTCCCCTAACTAGGCTACTTTACTTAGCTCCAACTTGTTTGCGCTTCCCTGAACTGTCTCTAACCATAACCCTCTGCTCCTTATCTTGAATGAGCATTCTGTTGTTGGTCCCTTTCCTTTCTGGTTTGAGATAATGTGGAGCTCTCGCTCGGACTATAGGAATAAAATTGTTGGCTGGTGGAATGTTCCTATCCATGGCTTCCCCATGTTTAGAGTATTTCAAAAACTCAAGTATATCAAAAATATGGTAAAAGGTTGGAATAAGTGGGTGTTTGGGGATGTTTTCCATCAAAAATGTGAGCTTGTTGGCTAGTGGAATGTTCCTATCCATGGCTTCCCCATGTTTACAGTATTTCAAAAACTCAAGTATATCAAAAATATGGTAAAAGGTTGGAATAAGTGGGTGTTTGGGGATGTTTTCCATCAGAAATGTGAGCTTTTTGATAAGTTGAAAGAGACCCAAACATTGATGGAGAAGGGGGATGTTTGTGAGTAGACCTGTCAATAGGAGAAAGATTATTGCACAAAATGGGACAAAGTGTTGAAAAAGAAAAAATATTCTGGAAACAAAAATCTAGAATTCAATAGTTGAAAGGAGACCGCAAGACTTCCTTCTTCCACATCTTAGCTCTCAAGCACAAAAAATGGAACCAAATAAAAAAGTTGAAAGATGATTTGGGAGTAGGAGCCACTACTTCAGCTCAAATTGGCCGATTGGCCTCTGGATATTTTCAACATGCCTTATCTAAACCTTATCGAGGCCCCTAACTCTATTGTTGATGACCTATTATTGGAACCCATCCCCACTTCTCTAACTAATTCAGATAATGCTACTATCCTCAGAGTTGTCACTCTTGAGGAAGTCAGACTGGTAGTTTTTTGCATGGGTGTCTTCAAGGCCCTTGGACCGGATGGCTTTCCTTTGAATTTCTTTCAAGAGTACCGTGAAATTGTGGGATGACTTATTCCTTGCTACCAAAGAATTTTTCAGGTCAGACAAACTTCTAAAATAGCTGAACCATACCTTTCTAGCCCTAATTCCTAAAAATGATGACCCCTAGACCACGATTGATTTTAGACCCATCGGCCTATGTAATACAATCTACAAGATCTTTTTCAAAATCCAGGTTAGCCACTTGAAATCTTTTCTTGATAAAATGATTAGCCCTTTCCAAAAAGGTTTTATCCCTGGTTGCCATATTTTAGATGCTGCAATTTCCATGCATGAAATCATGCACTCAATGGACAAAAGTAATTGTGCTAGTATGTCTTTTAAACTCGACATTTCCAAAGTTTATTATAAAGTTCTATGGAGTTTTCTCCTTAAAGTGTTAACTAGGTTGGGCTTCAATCAGACTGTGGTGAACCTCATTTTTGAATGCATATCTACTGTCAAGTACTTTGTTATGGTCAATGGGGTTCCACATGGCTTCTTTAATGCTGGTAGAGGGATAAGATAGGGAGATCCCCTTTCGCCATACCCCTTTATTATGGTTGTTTATGTCCTAAATAGGAATGTTTCAAGGATGCTAGTTGATGGTTCTATTATGGGGGTCAAACCAACCACTTCCCTTAAACCTTCAACTATACAATAATTTGTGGATGATACCATCCTCTTTTTGAAAGCTTATGTGGTGGAATATAGAAAATGGAAGAATTATCTAAACAATTATGCCTCTAGTTCTAGCCAATGTATAAACTACAATAAGAGCTTGATCTACTTCTTTAACAACACACAAGCCCTTCAAGACAGGGTGATTGCTATTTTGGGCTGTAAGAGTGCTTCCCTTCCTTTTGTGTATCTTGGATTCCATCTCATGGTTAAAGAAGTCATGTGTGGCTTTTGGAACTCAATCATTGAAAAAATGTAGAGAAAATTGGTTGGATGGAAAGGCTTTACCCTTAGCCATGTTGGTAAGTTGTAGCTTTTAGCTGCTGCTCTCCAAGGGATACCAATACATTTTCTGTCCATTTTCAAAATCCCTAGATATATTGCTAAGAAATTTGAAAGAATTCAAGTAATTTTCTTTGGTCTGGTCTGAAGGAAAAAAATAAATTGGCTTTGATAAGTTGGTATACGGTCTGTCTCCCTAAATCTGGTGGTGGCCTTGGCATAAGAAAGAATCAACCTACTAATAAAGCCATGCTTGTGAAGGTAGTCAACCTCTTTTATGGTAGTCAACCTAACTAGACATAATTCTTCTTGGATGTTTTCCCTCAATCCATTTATGTATCTTGCAATCTTCTCCTTGCTTTATTTGCTATGCCCCATTCAAATGATTAACTTATGGAACTCTTCAATGTATTCCTTCATGGTCCATTTTTGTTGCCTCAAAATTTGCAAATTTTGTAGTAAGTCCAAATCATAATCTACCATTATAAATTGTCTCTTTAGTTTTACAACCATCCTAATCCTATTTTTTTCTTTCTTTTCCCCTCCCATTTCTTTCTAACTAGACTTCCTTCCACCAAATGACATGTCCCTTCAACTTAAATTTTATAAATTTAACCTTTTTATGGTCTTCAATATTCTCATATTCAAAATATTCTTCCATTTCATTTATCCAATCAATCAACTCTTTAGGATTCAAATGACTACAATAGTTTGAAATTGCAATTCTAGGTCTCTTACCAATTATGGAAATGACTTTCAATACCTTTACTTTTTTGGACTCTTCTTCTAGGTTTTGCACATCTTTAGTGGCTCCTTCTTGCACATCACTTTCATCTTTGTCTCTTGGACTTGACCCTCTTTTCTTATCTTCTTCCAAATATTTCATTTTGATTCTATTTTCTCTTACCTCTTTTGCTACCTCATCCAACTTTCTAGTGATGTTGGTAACTCCTTGGATTCTTCATGGAAACAAGTTTCCTAGATCAATTATAAATTGCCTTAGGTTGACAGTCCACCTACAATCACCCCTAGTAATTACCTCTCAACTAATGTTCTATTGACAAGTTTCTTGTAGGTTACCTCAGTTTGATGATCTATTCACAAATAAAACCTTTAGAATACCTATTCAGTCTCCTTAAGATTCAAACCTTATGCTCTGATACTATTTGATGCAATCATGGACAGAGGATCCAATGAAGGATTGTCCAACCATGCAACCAATATAATAGTCAACTCAAAAATAACAAGCTTCACATAAATAACAACACTATCTTTATTGAATTAAGGATCATGAATTGGCTATTATATGTCGCAATGACCTTCTTACATGCTAGGCCATAGCTATTTAACTATTGAAATAATGAAAAACTACTTCTTTCAAAAGGAACTAAGTGCATCCTAACTCTTTGACATCTTCATCACCAAACTCCATCTTGAACTCTCATTTGATATTCAATTTCAAACCTCCAAACCCTTGTTTCCAATACTCTTCCTTCTTCTTGATCTTAAATGATTATAAGTAACTAATATATAGAAATCTCAAACTTCCAAACAATTTGCAACAGATGTAATTTGGCATAAAGTTCAATAGTCCATGAAATGTGTGGTTGGTATGTGAAAAAAATGATTCTTTGAAGAAAATAATGGTAATGAAAAAAGAAATCTATGTAGTCCTCGGTGTTCATTTCCTTGGGTCCAATGAATCTTCACATGTGTGTTTTAGTTGTTGCAAACTTCAAATGATTGATGCCATGGTGAAATATAATTGTGATGGTCTGCTAGCCCAACAAAAGTCCTCAAACTAATTTATGTTGCTCTAAGTATCCAATTATCCGCAAATGTGAATATGACATTCAAATACCTTTATAAAACATTAACTCAAAATTGTATGACCAAAATACAAACTGCACTAAAATGAGGTAGTTTCCTCCACAATGGACTGTTAACTAAAAAGTTTGCAAACAAATAAAACAAGTAAGATTTTGTTTTGGTGATGTAAGATTGTTCTTTGTCCCCTAGGATGCTCTTGTATCAATTGATATCTTTGATGTTGCTAGAAAGTTGAAACTTTTCATAAAACAAATTCTACTCTTCTCCTTTTTGATGCTCTAATAAAATCAAATTTCTAAATATTTAAAAAATATATATTTAATCTTTCCTCTTAATTTTACTAATTCCCATTCCAACTATTTACATTAATTTGATTACTAATATATAACAAAACCTAAATTAATATTTTACGTCATACATAACTAATATAATTTAAAGCTACAATTTTATTTTTAAATATAAATTTTATCCTTTACACCTCCTACCATGTATCAATTATAATTTCACGATAATATACCAGTTTAATGCTCCACCCAACCAATGCTCCACCCAACTGAGTTTTTGCGAAAAATATCAGTTAGGAGTTGCAAGTAACGAAGCTTGCGATGGTCAGGGTCCTCGAGGAACATCTCTTTTTAAATTTTTTTTTTTGTATGGCTGCTATAAATACCCGTCCTCTTTGCTTACCCGCCTTCAAACGATGAAGAAACAAAATTTTGTTATGTTGTATGCAAAAGTTTGATTCAGCCTTGTGTAGAAACCATAGGGAAATTAAAAAGAACAAAAGAAAAAAGAAACAAATAACATTCATTCTTAAAAAGGAACACACCGTATGGGCCTGGGGTGGAAGTTGGAACCCTCGACCTAAACAAGTCGTCGGCAGCCTAGAGTGCGATCCCGATCCCTATCAAATTATCTGTTTGCTGGCACTGGGAAGAAATAAGAAAAAGCGAAAGGGCCTCTCGAAGTCGATCCCGTGTCCTCCAGAGGTATTCCTCTGTTAAAATCGAGCATGTTGCCAACATTTTCGAGGGGGCGTACGCCCTCCACATTCAGACAGGGTCCCTTGTTTCCTCAGTACCTTCGCAGAATTATTAAGGTAGATATATATATTTCTTTCTTAACGTCTTATAATATCGATCTTGTGTTATAAAATTTTGTTTTTAAATTTTTTCCATGTGTTAAGTTATTGCCAGGTCAAGATCCATATGTGAATCCGCAGGGCCGCTTCGTTTAGTTTACTATTGGTTTATTAAATACTATGGCAATTTAAACCAGGATTTGGGAAATTGCTGCCAAGGTTATGCATTTTGTGTTGTAATTAAACGGACAATTAAGTTTTGTATCACACAAGACACCTTTCCACTAAGAAGACAGTTTTCATTTTGTAATCAGCCTTAATTTTGCATCTCTTAGGTAAGATTGCACCTTTTCTAAGAGATTTTAAAATTGTGTGATTCTTGAATGTGCTTCATGTTCGTTACACCGTTATTACGCAAAATATCATTACCTTGCTACATTTTCCATGGGGTTTTGCTTTGCCTTACTGCAGTTAGGGGGAATTGAATCTGGATCATAATCTTGCAAGCGGTTTCCATTTCAGTGACACCACAAGCTTTTACACTTTGTCATTAGATTCTAAAATCTTGATTCTTGAACCAACTGTATCTTTGTTAAATTTATATCTTTCTAGAATGTTGGTGAAGAGGGAACGCTATTTATTTGTTCTATGGAACTCCGATGTTGGACATCCTTTTGTTTGTAAAAGATCCAGATTATTTGTGACTTTAGGGCTTAGAGGCTTCTACGTTCCTTGAAACAAATATCGGAATAGTTTTTTGCATCAGTTTTTGCAATTCAGGAGTTTGTACTTTGTAGATGGGTGGAGTGGACACAGCAGGCAAGGAAATAGAGGCAGGACACAATGTATATGTGACAATATTTGTCTTTAATTTGTGTTAATTTATTTCTTTATGTTGATTTTGAGCTGGTAAGGTTGAGGTTCAGCGTTCAAATGCTGACGTGTGCCTAATAGGCCATTCAAGATCAAAGTTTGGCCGTGGAGAAATTCTTGGGGGTGCATGCTATTCCCCAGGGCCCTGGCGACTCTGGTGACCTGAGGGGAGAATCCTGTCTAATTGCGGAAGGAATTACCTTAGCTCTTTGAATGATAAAACAGCGACATTCTCACCTTTGTGTACTTGGTAAGACGACTAACTCTGGTGACACAGTTGACAGAGAAAGAATTCAGGTAGGCAGATCTTCTGTGTGGTTTGCAGTTTGCAACCTAAGTTCCCCGCAGTTGGTTACATTCAACTAGTGATGTAGATAAGGTTTCTATTGTTCGTGCCTAATGGTTATATAGCATGGTTTCTGTTGTGTAGTTTGTACCGCTTCTCCACAAACCACAGGTGTAATCAACTTTGTCCCGAGAAGTATTGTGTTTAACAAAATGTTTCTTTATTGTATACGTTGATGCCATCTCATTAAGTTGATTTAATTTTGACTTGATAAGGTTTAGGGCTCAAATGCCAACCCTCATTTATTAGGGTACCCAATTTTAAAAGTTGGTTGCAGAGAAATTCTCCAAACCCTAGGGGTAACAAACAAGTTTCCAGATGCCAGTTCAACACTGTAATCATTGAACAACTACGTACTTTCATATTGTATCTTGCCACTATCTTATGCTGTTGCTATAAGATGGGTATAATGCCTAATATAACAAACTGCTGTAATAATGGGTTCCTCATCAAATCAATATGCTAGAATGATTAATCTCATTATATTTACTTCTAAATTTGATATTTCCAAGTAAGATTTGTCTATCATTATGGTATCACATTTTTATTTTTCTGAATATTGCAAGGTAAAGGAATCTATTTAATTAGTTCAAACAATACATAAATATTAAATATATCTTCAGTATTAGAAATTGATACGCCTTGTCTGCCATTTAATTTTAAACAGGAATGTTCTTTGCAGTTTATTGTATTTCAGTGATTATTACTATCAAAA